>JANSJX010000311.1:0-34789 GCA_026168455.1 Theocolax elegans
GCGGCACCGCAATCGATATGTTCAATTGCGGCCGCCGAGGGGTGGCAGTGAGTGAGTGCCCAAGATGCTCTCGATCCTATGCCATCTGGATCCAAGAGCGGGGATACTCGCCGTTCTCGACTGCTGATTCCCAGGTTTCGGTTGCCAAGGTCCCTGCACCTCAGCAGAGACCGAAGCGGTCGAAGCAACGGGACAGTCAGGACGAGTCCAAAAAGCGGCGGATGGAGACGCCCACCCGCAGGGAGGGACCCAAGAAGGGCTCGTTTGTGAAGCCTTCTGGGCCCAAGCCCTCCTATGCGGAAGTGGTGGTGGGTCGCCGAGTAGAAGAGGCGACTCGCCGCCAGGCTGCTGCCTTTGGCTTAGACAGCACAGGGCCCTTCGAACAGGTGAAGGTTGCCCTCAGTGCTGTCGTCCAAGCTAAGGCAGACCAGAAGTTGAGGGAGTACCAAGAGAATCAAACTACTCCCTCAGCCAACCAGTCAGCAGCCGACTCACCACGGCAGGGACGAGAAGAGAGCGGCGCTCAGCCAGTCCCTGCCCAACCACCAGTCGGGGAGGAAGGTATGGACACCCCGTCCCCAAAACCTCGTAAGAAGCAGTCACCGAAGGCTGGGCCTAGTGGCTTGCGACGACCCAACCCGATGGACGTTGACGCCTCTACGAGCGTGGTTAAACCACCTCGCAAGCCGACACAGAAACGGGGGGTTGGGTCCGAACACCGTACTGTCCAAGAAGTACGGGCTTCATCGGCTGGGTCACCGGCGACGGCCGACCAATCCAGAAACGAGACGGACATTCTCAGGGAATGTCGTCTGTTGCTGGAGGCCGCCGCCAACCTCCCTTCCGACATTGCACGAGAGATAGGGCAGGAGGTGGTCCGGATCCTTAGGGATCGTATTCCTTCCCGACATTAAGAAGAGAAACGTACAGCGCGCAGTCGTGGATAGATTGTGCCTTTCTTCGACTCGGCCTTCCCGAGGGAAGTGGAGTCTAGGGGGGGGGGCTTTGTGACGGAAATCGTCACACAATCTATTCACGATGAATAGAGTACTTAAATTCGCGAATTGTAAGTCGTCGGAGCCTTTCGTATGTCAAGGCCAACCGTCGACACTTGTTTACTTCTCTATGAGTGTACAATTACGCGCGCGACAATACGTAGGGATGGGAGCGCGAAAGAGTGTGTGAGTTTCCCCACTCCCATCCCTTTTTCGGGAAATTAGGCGATCGCCTAGTTAGTGCGTAATGATCCGTCGATTGTCTAGAGGTTCCGTACTGCTCGTGAGTGCCGAGAGTACGCCCCACCCCCTCCTGCATTAAGCTCTGTGAACGGATGTTCCGGAGCAGAGCTAGGTGCGGAGACCCGGGTGGACTAAAACGTGTGTTCCGTGAGGTGTGTGTTTGTGTGTGTGAATTCGCTCGCCGCGGCAAGGGCCGCCTTCACCACCTCAACCACCGGTCGTCCCCTTGTCAAGGAGGTCGACCAGTCGCCGAGGATCGGCTGGGCCATCCCCGAGGAGCGTCACCGGTAAGTGACAATTTATTATCGGGACCCTCCCCCTCCCTTGTGTGTGTGTGTACCACGGGAGTGTGTTCGAGTACAACGGTACTCGAACAGCGGTTCCCGGGAGTGAAACCTGTCGCAGGCGAGGATCTCGATCCGGCAGGTTTCCCGGGACTTCCGCCCGCGCGAAATAACTTTGTCGCGGCACACGGCCCGAGTGGCAATTTTGTTAATTATTTTAATTAAATAAATGTTTTATCAATTTTTATTTTAATTAATTGTATTTCTGTTATTTCTCCCCGCTCCCGCCGACATTCGTTAATTTTTATATCGGGTCGAGGCAAGGAGGATTGCCCGAATCCTCCACACCGATCGTCCCAGCGTACTCGCGTTCCTGGCGACAGCCGCAGTTCGGAAAGTAAATAAATTAATTGTGTGCGCGGTATTGGGCAACGCGGCCCAACGGTTAATATTAATTATATAAATTAATCGGGTACGCGAATACCACGTCACAAGTTTGAACCAATAATGATAAGTACATAAAAATTGCGCTACGCTTCTCGTACATTATCCCGACCTTTAAAATATCCTAATCTTGATTTAAACGATGATCTCGAGTGGTTGGTTTCGATGCCCGCTGCGACATTTGCGGCAAGAGCAAAGCGAGTGTTGCTGGTCGTGATGGAGGGCATCGTAAATATCACGAGCATTATTTTAAATGTCAAAGTAAAATATAAAAAAGAACAAGTATAAGACTGTCAAAGTGAGTTGTTATGCTATGTAGAGTTTTAATAAAAGTCATGATCATGATTCTTTAAATTGCGTTATTTCAGTAAAATTCATTTATTATATCGAGAAAAGCAACCGACGCGGTGGCAGACTGGCGGAGACGCACCTCGGCCTGTCACGGAAGTTAAGCAGTATTGAGCGCGGTACCCAAGTGGATGGGTGACGTTCTCGGTCGCTTGGCTTTCGTGGTAGGTTAGGTGTTTTTTCACACTTCACAACGTGAGCGGGAGGTGTGAAACATTCGGTTTCGGTGTCAAGACGTACGCAATGTGACTTTGACACCCAAAAAGAATGTTTCGAATACACCGGCCAATCTCGGGTGAGGTTTTCCTTGCTTCACAGGTTTCCCTCATCCACGGGCATAACCCCGGGCGAATGCGAGATGGTGGGGTTTTTAAAGGAGGGATAAAACACCCACACATAAGTGGTAGGTGGACACCGTTAAAGTCCCCAGGGGATAAACGGTAGGAAGTGCCAGGAAAAAGAGGGCACAAAATCAAATCAAGAATATATCGAGAAAAGCTTTTTTGAATTTTTAGGTGATTATATAAATCACATTGAAAGTTTATAGAAATGAAGATTCTATTATTGGTACATATCACTCTTGCATTTTTAATTAGAAATTAAACGAATATTAAGATATAAATGATAAGAACTAGTAAATCTCAATAATAAATCTCAGTCGGTAATTTGTTAGCATGGTAAATTTTCACTTTGACGTACAATATGGACGATTTTTATAAATTGTCATTGGTGTTTTTTGAGTGCGTAAACTTGCATTTATATATATTTAATACTTATCTTCAGATTCATGAGATTAGGATAAGTTAATTTTATTTAATAATATTTTATTTATTTCGAAATTTGAGCGTTATTACGTTTGAATGAGATGTCAAGTTCATTAAAAGTGTGTGCAGTTGCTTAGTTACCAGCTAATAGCACGCGTAGCGTAAGAAATACCAGTGGCTAAATGTCATTCTTTCGCCATCGAAAACAGTGGCGAAACAACGTACTTTCGACCAGGGCATCAAGAAAAATATAATGATTTTTCCATATTTTAATCCCTACCATTAGTTTAGGGCAAAAGACGGCAAATTTTGAGTCTGGTTACGTTATTCTAGTACTACTCTTGCAACATTTTTTACAGCTGGTCCTGCCAACTTGATATCATTTTGGCAGACTAGATCGTTCTTTTTTTAAAAAGACGACCGCGGCAAATTTTTGGCTATCACGGATAATTTACGGATAATTTACGGCATATTATCCATGGTTTATTTTTTAATTTAAAAGATGTTGTCCTGCCAACTTGAAAGACGTCAAAAAAATTTCAACTACGCTTTTAAAGCTCAGCCATGCAGCTCGTTCTTTCTCGGACATCGTTTTAACGAATGATTCATCTCTTAGCAACTTACGAATTTGAGGCTGATCAAAGATACCTTCTTTCAATTTTGCAGTAGATAAAGCTGAAAACTGTTTAACCAAGTAAGTGAAACATTGTCCTACCTTATCCAAAGCTTTTACATATTGTTTCATTAAACCAAGTTTTATGTGCAAAGGAGGAGGGAGATCTTCGAAGGCTCAATCAAGGGTTTGTTTATGATGTTCATATATCCAGTTAGCATTGTTACTCGAGCTGGCC
Organism: Theocolax elegans; assembly: GCA_026168455.1. Lineage (NCBI taxonomy): Eukaryota > Metazoa > Arthropoda > Insecta > Hymenoptera > Cerocephalidae > Theocolax > Theocolax elegans. Next base: position 3,930 of record JANSJX010000311.1, read on the forward strand.
AATCTTTTTTAGAAATGTGACCAATCTTTTTTATAATGACTACTGCGATCTCGACTGTCCCACAGGCACAGAAAGCATGAAAACTTCGTGAAACCAGATTGCTGACCCAGAATTAGTGTGAGTATCTGATCCCCACAAATCTGCCAATTGTGTTCTGTGTATTTAATCTTATTCAAAACTATCTCAATATTTTCATATGTTTCCTTCAGCATTACCGAATGGGGCTACGGGTACAGGAGCATACACACATTTGTAGTATGTAACAACACTGCTTTGAGGCTTCATTTAGAGAAAACTATGAACAGTCTCCAATCATTAGTTACGTATACATTCTTTTCAAACTCATTCATGAGACTATGAACATCATTGCAATACACCAAGTCTCTTTCTTCAATAAAGTATTTTCGGAAAGGCTCATATCTGTTACGATAAAAGGAAACTTTCTTTCCTTTGGACAGCATATTTCTTTCTTTTAGTCTTGAAGCCCAAGGTCTCTGATTAAATCATTTAAATCATCTTGATTAAGCGTCCGTTTGTGGCATCTTTTTCTGTCTGTACATACTCTTCCTGATCTTCATCATCATTATTACTTTAACTACAAACTTCTTCAACGTCTTCTTTATTAATTCTGGGTCAGCAAACTGGTTTCACGAAGTCTCCATGTTCTCTGTGCCTGTGGGACAGTCGAGATCGCTGTAGTCATTATACTAAAAAGGATTGGCAAGCTCGAGTAACAATGCTAACTGAATCAATAAACATCATAAACAAACCCTTGGTTGAGCCTTCGAAGACCTCCTTCCTCCTTTGCACATAAAACTTGGTTTAATGAAACAATATGTAAAAGCTTTGGATAAGGAAGGACAATGTTTCACTTACTTGGTTAAACAGTTTCCAGCTTTATCTACTGCAAAATTGAAAGAAGGTATCTTTGATCAACCTCAAATTCGTAAGTTGCTAAGAGATGAATCATTCGTTAAAACGTTGTCCGACAAAGAACGAGGTGCATGTCTAAGCTTTAAAAACGTAGTTGAAATTTTTTTGGGTAATCACATGAGTAGAAACTATAGGGAATTAGTAGTCGAAATGCGCAAAAACTATAAGAAATAGGGCTGTTTGATGAGTTACAAGTTGCATATTCTTGATTTGCATTATGATAACTTCCCACAAAGTCTTGGGGATTACAGCAGAGAACAAGGAGAACGCTTTCATCAAGATATGAAGGAAATGAAAAGACGTTATCAGGGTAGGTGGAATGCACACATGATGGCTGACTATTGTTGGACATTAAAAAGAGAGAACAGTGACAATAGTAAAAAGCGCATGTATTTCATGTATTTTAAGGCATAACTTTCACTAACAGTCTTGGCCAATAATCTAACCACCGCCATTCGATAGCTTTTGAAAAATATGATATTTTGAGCGACGTTAGATCAAAATCAATTGCGGCGTGGTTGCCTTTTTTGAAAATCAATTTTTTTTTATATTTCTGGGTGCTCGATCGTTTTGAGATTTTAAAATTAAGAATTGTAACCTGGGTAGATAAGTTCTAAAGATTATTTTGAACCAAAGATGTATGTAATGTTTTTTCACAAAAATCAGTAAATTTTGAGATAATAGCTTTAAAAATAGAACTTTTTTTTAAAAAATTGAAAAATTTCCATTTTTTGGTGCGATTTTAATTTATATATATAAATTTTAATATATATATATATAAGGGGGGCTTCGCGCGTCAACCCCCTATTTTTAATTTCGAAAAAGGTTTATTTTAAGGATTATACATATTAAAGGATAATACATATATTATCTATTCTTGAAAAAACATAATTTTGAAATATATATATTACATAAATATTCCGTCACGCGCGCGCGCACTCACACACACACACACACGCTCACACACACACAGGAAGACCTGGCGTAGGATCTCCAGATCTCGAGGCAGCGGTCTCGTCCACATTACGTATGTTAGCAGAGGTCCAGATGCTGACCCACAAAGAGTTTATTACTATAAAGGACATGGACGAGGCCACGACCGCGGAGGAAATGGCAGAGGCAATCTATGCGGTGATTGGGCCAAATATGGTACCTTCTGATACAGAATGGGAAGCTTCGGATAGGCTGGATCAACTGCAGGGCTCGGCTCCGCGAGCCGATCTCGCGTTGTTACCGATACCACGAGGTCGGTCACTTCGCAAAGCCTTGCAAAAGCGCAGTCGACCGATCATCGCAGTGTTTCCGGTGCGGCCTAATGCGGATTGCGCGGCGGATAAGAACATAGCCGCGCCTAGGGTTGAAGCATCTGACAGAAATGGTTAGGGTGCTACAAATCAACCTGCATCACTGTGCTGTGGCCCAGGATCTGCTGCCACAGTTGGTCAGAGAAGAGCAGGCTCACATTGTTATCGTCGGCGAGGAGTACAGGGATCTTATTGAATCGAAATGGGTAAGTGATGCCACTGGCAGAGCAGCCATCTGGGTATGTGAAAACATGCATGTATCCGGAAAAATGGCCGCTCACCTCCCCAATTTTACCTGGGTGAAGGTGGCGGGTATACGAATATACAGTTGCTACCTCCCACCCAGCGATAACATCGACGGATTTCTGGGATTCCTTGATGCCATCGTTACTAGTGCAAGGTCCTCCCGATTACCAATAGTCATCGGAGGGGATTTTAATGCCTGGCCGACAGAATGGGGCAGTACGAAAATGAAAATTGTGGTCGTACACTCCTCGAGGCCTTTGCGATATTCGAGTTGGAGATTGCTAACACTGGAACGACTCCCACTTTTACCAAGGTAAAGAGGTCGTCTATAGTAGACCTAACCTTCATCGATCCCAGATTAATGAAGAGAGGGTTTACCTGGAAAGTTAGTGATCGCTACACGGGGAGCGACCATCAAGCACTAGTGTACCAGCTCCAATCGACGATCAACAGGGTAGCAGGTCCGAACAAAAGCCTCCAATACAAGAGATGGGTACCATCTACCTTCGACCGAGAAATATTCCTCTGCTCCATAGAAGAAGTTGCTGTTAAAGGAACACCGGAAGAACGAACCGAGGAACTCACGCGTGCCATAACAGCGGCTTGCGATATCTCTAAGGCTGGGAAATTCATCCTTCGTGGGCCGTCAACGTATTTACTGGCGGAATGAGAATATCGCAAAAATACGCCGTGAGTGTCTGCGGACTCGGCGACTGCACCAGAGAGCTGGGAACCAGCCGCGGTACCAAGATCTAACCGCGGCCTACGAGGAAAAACGGAAAGATCTCGAGGCTGCCATTAAAGCGGCTAAACGCAAGTGCTGGCGCGAATTTTGCGAGGAAGTGGACCGCGATCCCTGGGGTAAGCCCTACAAAATGGTGATGAATGAGATCAAACCCAGGGGCGCTTCAATGCCATCGTGCCAAATTTTCTTGACAGAGCGGTGCGCCACCTATTCCCACAACATCAGGAACGGGCAGCCGAGACAGGCCTAATGGGGACCGACAGTGCAGTCGCGCCGCCAGACATTAGCATAACCGAGCTGAAAATGGCTGCAAGGAGAATATCCATTCGTAAAGCTCCAGGGCCAGATGGAATACCTGGTCTGGCCATTAAGACCGCTGCGCTTAATGTGTCACAAATTTTTGCGGACACATTTAGTTCATGTTTTCAATTATAATGCTTCCCAGCACGGTGGAAGGTACAGAGGCTGGTGCTTTTCCCAAAGGGGAGCCGACCACCGGTGAACCCTTCCTTGTACCGGCCATTCTGTTTGTTGGATATAGCTGGGAAGCTATTCGAGCGGGTCATTTGTGCCAGGCTACAAGCAGCCATGGCACAGGCAGGCGAACTGTCCGACAATCAGTTCGTTTTTCGGAAAGGGCGCTCAACTATTGACGACTCGAGCTACCTCACAGAACGGATCCTCCTCTATGACACCGAAGATGGCGCGCACTCCTATAACATCACCGGAGGCGTGCCGCAGGGTTCGGTCTTGGGACCTCTTCTTTGGAAGGTCATTTACGACGGACTGCTTAGGCAGCAGCTTCTACAGGGAGTGTCGATGGTGGCTTTTGCGTGGCATGACTGCCCCTTTCGAAGTAATACCGCACGGCGGTTTCGGAGGAGGGGGGGCGGGGGGAGATCAGTCGAGAGGAGGAGCCCTGCCAAGACCAAAGGCAGGGTGGTTTTTTAGTGAGTATGGGTCACGCTGACCGAGTCCCACACTCCGTGTGTAAAGATCATTTTTACCGCCTCCTCACAAAAAACACACACACACACACACACACATATATATATATATATATATATATATATATATGTATCTATGTATGTACTATAGTCTCTGGAACCATATACACAGGGTGATCCAGAAACATAGGCCGGATTAGAGAAGATAGGTGTGCGGCGTTGCCGCGCGAGACTAATGTAACAGGTGAACGAGCGAAGCGGCCGAGGCGCCTGAACATAGCTGATGCGTATAACAGAAGTGAAGATCGCGAAAGCGAATGAATCGCAAAATATATTTTACGATATTGATTGTATGAATCAAATGTACAATCAAGAAAATGATTTTTATTTAAGTTTAAATTAAACCGCAGACTAATAAATTCATTACTACTATTGTTAATTTATTTACTAAATCTATGATATGCGTGCGTTATAAATATGAGATTATTACAGTTTTTAATCTCATCGTATTTACATTAATTTATTTGAAACCTTTATGACGAATTCTAAGACAATAAAATTTTGAATTGAATTAAGTTTTGGGTACAATGAAGCCAATAAATACGTTTACCATGAAATATATCGCTACATATTGGAAATATATTAGTTAATTTTGCAAGTATATTGGCAATAATTTTGCTAGTGAAATAATTCCTAGTCCGTGTAAAATGAATTTAGCTCAAGCCTCAATTCTCCGCTTAAACACAATAGCACCGCGAACGCTCTCCGATGTTCGCGCTCATCAAATTTTGTACTCGCGGAGTAAGCCCGCCGCAGATGCTCTCCGATGTCCGCAGTGCAAGAGCAAACGTGCTCGAAAAAAGTTACATCGTTAAAATTACAATTCATCCACGTTTTCATCCACTTGAGGTAATAAAAGATCATCGATTCGTCGGTAGTATTGACAATTTGGTAAATGTTACGAAGTTATGGAAGACACGAAACATATTGGCGATATATTGATAATACTTTGGCAATATGTTGGCAATATGTTGGCAACATATTGGCAACATATTGGCAATATATTGACAATACGGGGAATTATATGGGGAATGAAAAATTTTTATACACAGCGGCATATATTAGAACCCTAAGATCTTAGACAGGACGGCGGCGAACTATTTACATATAATATATATATATATAATTTCTCACTTCTAAAAAAAATCATTTTACTGCTGTTAAGATTTACAGAAAGTTACGTCTAATAACAGTAATATAGTTAACCCAAACTCCAAATAAGCTTTTAATATGACAATTTTCCAGTGTTGATCAAGGTAGGACCACTGAGTCAGTAATACTGACTACAATATGTAATATTATTATTCTATAAATTAACGTAATTATGGAATATTTAATAACATTAATTGATTACCTGGTGGTGGTACCTCTTTATCATTCACGTTTAGTGGGTCGTACATATTTTTGGTTTTTAAACATGGATCTTTGGTCTCCAACATTAAGTTGTCAAACTGACTTGGTAGTTCATGAATTCTATAATACGCAATCTTCGTTTCATAATGTAATCGAGTTATTAAATCATTTATAGGTGATAAAGACACATTTATCCATGTTGGATTAAATGGTGTTTCTTGAAAGATGGTCACTTCACCTTTGATACCTTGAGAATTCATTAAGGTCCTGTAAAAAATGAAAAAATTAGTATTTATTTTTTAACATCAGACAAGAAAGAGAAAAAATAATTATTGCTCTAGAATGAAAACAAAATTCTTATTGAATACAATCGACTTATATACATATATGAACCACCAAAAATTGCAGCATTAATTAAGTATTTGGAAGTTAACTAACATCAATCTTAAAATACATAGTGTATTTCATAATTGAATACAACAATTTGTTAGGGTTCCAAATGCCACCGTGGGTGTATCTTGTAGCATACGCAGATGATCTGGTAATTGTGATCACGACGAAGAACACATAATTACCTTAAATCATGACACTTTTAAAAAATTAAATAAAAACCGGGATAAAACAAAAAAAGTGATATCTATGAAATTAAATGATGCGTAAGGCATTTAGAGCATGCGACGGTACTTTTCGTCGGGAAGAATTTCATTAGATTATATTAAAGGCCGACGGAGGTTCCGTCGTAGCGACGTTAAAAATGGCTAGATATCGCCGATTTGTATTTGATTGAGCGCCTGGCGATATTTAAATTAAACAGATATAATTACACTAACAACACGACTCGGCAACCCGGCAAATCCTCACCTCGACTCCTCGTCACAGAGGGAATCCCGACGGCTGGCCACCTCGGAACCGGCGGCTTTTAGAGTAAATGAAAATTATCAAATAACACTCACGAATTCAGCCTTATAATCACAACTCAATTTATTTATTGGAATTTTAAATAAAGTAAAATATTACAACTTCCGGCACCGACACAATATATAATCGCGACTCGCGACCGACTCATACACGTGCACACAATCACTCAACTCCGTCCGGCGGTATATCAAAATATAATATTAATAATTATAATTCGGCCGCCCGTCGGGCTAACCGTAAATTTACTCGCCTAATTAAACTCCTCACGGCTCCAGTACTACTCTCTTCAACTTTACTATACAAAATGGCTACTTCGCCTCAAAAATTCTACCCTACAACACTAAAGTACGTCTATCTCCTCGGACGATCAGGTAGCGAATCCTCGAGACCGGCTCCTTCATCTGGCTCGGGGCGTGGCTTGATCCCCAAAATTAAGGACATTCCTCCCCACCCTATCGCTATCCTTCTCTAACTTACTCTACTCCTTATCTACCGGCGTTGATTAGGGTGGTTGATTGCGTGATCGATACGCGTAGTCAGCCTTGATCTTATTTCCGTCAAGGCCGATCATCCAATAATAGTGGTTTACGTCACCACCAACCTGTTAATTATTAGGTCGATCACGCAACCAATCATCCCCGACACTCGGAAGGCGCGTAATACAAATATATAATTACCATATCGGTAACCCAGTCGGTGCTGCCGCCCCGTGCCTTCCGGCTATGTAATTAATACTAACTATCCCGACACACTCACACCACAATTAGTATTTAATTCCAGTAACTATTTACAACTATATACATTTTAAAATAATTACAAAACGCCCCAAACTCTACCGACGGATCTACATAATTGTTATCTAAAATTAACGACGCTACTAGCTAAAATAATTAATTATATAATATACGTGCGCGCTATATATAATAGCATACACCAATACATAGGTGTGCGCGTCGTCTATATCTATATATATATATATATGAGTGGTTCTCTGTGACATCGAAGATGAAAAAAAAAAATATTGCTATAACTGTGGGAATATGTTTTAGAGGTATCCAGTAGTTCTCCTGAATTTTTTCAGATTTTTTCTGGGCCATTATTTTAAGTTACAGAGAGTCAAAGTTGACATTTTAGCACTTTTTTGCATTATATGCCCATTTTCATGAATTTTTAGCTCCCAGGGGATGCATTTTTTACTAAAAACATAACTATGACTTTTTTTGTAAAATTTTCCGAACTTTTCATTAAAAATACTTTTAAAGACATAAATGTATGCTGTCACACTCTTGTAAGCCATTTAAACCTTAAATAGTGAAAATCAGTAATTCTGCTCCGGACTTTGGTAACCTAATACTGTCTAAAAGATGTCTTTTTATAGTCAGAAACTGCCTAAAAATTTCCAGAGTGGGTCTAAATCATTAAGATCACTTATGGTCAAAATATCCGGGAAAAGTGCCCGAAATATTAATAGAAATGTATATTTGTTGCCTTATAACGATGAATCTATTAGCATGATCATTGCAAAAAAATTTGTGCACTTACCTTGGAGTAATAGAAAAGTATCTTCACTTATTTCAGTATCCATCTAATCCCCTGTAAGTTGCTAAAAATACAAATATTATTATACAAATGTAAAAAATTAATTTTTAAACATTTATAATGCTGAATTTTTAGTTTTACATCCCTTACAAGAATTATAATACTAATCTGAAGGATTACTATAAATATATAAACATCATTATGACAATAACTGAATATACGTATTTAATACAAAAGATATATAAATAAATCGGATGTATAATTATAATGAATAATATGATAACGTGACAGTGACAAGTTTGTGAAATCTAAACAATGTATTGCTGAATAATAATAATAATAATGTTGATACTTTTATAGTAATCCTTCAGATTTGTATTATAATTCTTGTAAGGGATGTAAAACTAAAAATCCAGCATTATAAATGTTTAAAAAATAATTTTTTATAATTTTATAATAATATTTGTATTTTTAGCAGCTTACAGGGGATTAGATGGATACTGAAACAAGTGGAGATACTTTTCTACCATTCCAAGGTAAGTACATAAATTTTTTTGCAATGATCATGCTACTAGATTCATCGTTATAAGGCAACAAATATACATTTCTATTAATAATTCGGGCACTTTTCCCGGATATTTTGACCATAAGTGATATTAATGATTTAGACCCACTCTGGAAATTTTTAGGCAGTTTCTGACTATAAAACGACATCTTTCAGACAGTATTAGGTTACCAGAGTCCGGAGCAGAATTGCTGATTTTCACTATTTAAGGTTTAAATGGCTTACAAGAGTGTGACAGCATACATTTATGTTTTTAAAAGTATTTTTTATGAAAAGTTCGGAAAATTTTACAAAAAAAGTCATACTTATGTTTTTAGTGAAAAATGCATCCCCTGGGAGCTAAAAATTCATGAAAATGGGCATATAATGCAAAAAAGTGCTAAAATGTCAACTTTGACTCTCTGTAACTTAAAATAATGGCCAAGAAAAAATCTGAAAAAATTCAGGAGAACTACTGGATACCTCTAAAACATATTCCCACAGTTATAGCAATATTTATTTTTTTCATCTTCGATGTCACAGAGAACCACCCATATATATTCTAGTATGCCGCGGTATACCTGCGCACGCATGCATTAGGTATACCGCGACTCCTACAATACTCGCGCGATCCCCTCGCTTTGCGCGCTCCCACCCATTATCCCACTCACGGTCGCTCACTCGAGCATCTTCGCGCGCGCAACACTCTCGCTGCTCGAGTGATTCCTCCCTGCCCGCGCACCTCGCCTAGTGCCGCACGATCGTCGCCGTCGGTGCCGCGTTCCCCGGTATACGGGTGTAAGGTGGGGGAGCACCCTGGCTCTCCCGACCAGTCGTATGGAGTTCGGGCGTGCGCGCACCCATGCGCCATCTCAGCTGTCGTCGTCTGCTGAGCACGTGTGACGGTTGAGGTTAGGACGCCGCCTAACCTCCCGTCTTGTTGACATCAGCAGCGGATACGCCAGGTATCGTGAGACGACCTGAGCTCGTACTGCCCATGGTCTCTTTACGATTCGGCTTCCCATTAATCCGACGGGTCCTGTCTGCGATACCTTGTATTGCTAACAGGTCTGGCAACTGGGTACGAAGTCATGGGTGTCGTACCACATGCCCTTCCAATAATAGTCTCTGGCCAGTTTGTCGTACGTCTTCTCGATCCCTAAGTGCCCAGCCGACGTGACACAGTGCGACTCTTGTAACACTTGTTGACGATGATCTGCTGGCACAACTAGCCTCCAACCTTCTTCCGGCGTAGTTATTGGATCGAGTAATGGGTCGTATCTATGGCGATTCAATAGGCCGTTCTCTACCTTCCAACCGTTGAATTTAGCTGGACGTTCTGGCACTTCTTTCAGCTTCTTAAGTTACCATTGGTCCGCTATCTCTTCAAACGCGGCTACATCTTCCTCTTCCGACGGAAACATCCTGGACAAGGCGTCTGGGACGTGGTTCATAGCTCCCTTCCTATGTACCACTTTGAAGTCCCATTGCTGCATCTCCAAGGCCCATCTGGCTAGACGGCCAGTTGGGTCCTTGAGATTCTGCAGCCATCGAAGGGCACTATGGTCAGTAATGACCGTAAAGGTGTAACCTTCGATGTACGGACGCAACTTTTTAATCGCCCACAACATGGCGAGACACTCCTTCTCCGACGTCGTATAGTTCTTCTCAGCCGGCGTCAGCACTCGGCTGATATATACGATCGGATGTTCTCCATCTTCCTTCTCCTGTGTGAGGACGGCTCCCAAGGCGAAATTACTGGCGTCGCACTGGATAGACAACGGCTTACTAAAATCCGGCCTTGCGAGCACTGGCGCCTGGGTGAGAGCTTTCTTCAGGGCGTCGAAAGCCTCTTGTTGCTCATCTCCCCACATCCATTCATGGCTTTTACGGAGAAGTTTTACCAAAGGTACTTTCAGCTCAGAGTCCTTCTCAATGAACCTGGCGTACCACCCGACCATTCCCAGGAACCGGCGCAATTCTCTGACATTGCGGGGCTCTGGGTATTCTACAACCGGCGAAAACTTTCTCTGGATCAGCGCGCAATCCTTGGCTGTCCAGTATAAAGCCTAAACACGTTACACTGGAACAGCAAAACTCGCACTTATCCCGGTTAACCATCAAACCAGCATCCATGAGCTTTCTCAATACTAACTCCAGTCACTTCAGATGCTCGTCAAAATCTTCTGTTACTATGATTATATCATCTAAGTAACAGAAGATATACGGCTCATACTCTGGCCCGAATAACGCATCCACTAGACGCTGGAACGTTTTCGGCGCATTTGTAAGACCGAACGGCATTCTTTTAAATTGATATTGCCCTGATCCTGGCACGGCAAAGCGATATACTTCCGGCTGGTTGCTTCCATCATTATCTGAAAATACGCCTGCTTCAGGTCGATTTTCGTAATGCACTTTGCCCTTCTCATCATATCAAGGATGGAATCCATTGTAGCCATCGGATATCCATCCTTTTTAGTAACCTTATTGAGATCACGGTAATCGATGCAAAACCGTATCGATCCATCAGGTTTCTTAACCATCACCGGCGCACTGCTCCAATCACTGGCAGACCTCTCAATAATATCATTCCGCAACATCTTATTTACTTCGTCTCGCGCAATCTCCAACATCCTCGGCGACAACCGGCGAACCTTATGCATTATAGGTGATGCATCTCCGACATCAATGTGATGTTCGGTTAGGTCAGTTGCGCCGAAAGTATCCGACGGTTCCGGCAATATGCCTTCTACGAGACGCCTAACACGTTCTCGTTGGTCATTCGTAACTCCTGGATGCCAGCGCATTCAGCATATATCGTCGCTTCTCCGTCTTCGCCGTGGCGGCGAAGGTTCTCCATTTTCCTTCTCGTGCTCGCCACTCTCCTCTACCTAGGCGGGTATCTACGTCGAAAATCCGGCAGAAATCCATGCCTAGTATGACATCATGGTCTAGGACATTCATGGCTTTGAGCGGAATTATTTCGGCGTAGTTATTGGATCGAGTAATGGGTCGTATGCGATTCAATAGGCCGTTCTCTACCTTCCAACCGTTGAATTTAGCTGGACGTTCTGGCACTTCTTTCAGCTTCTTAAGTTACCATTGGTCCGCTATCTCTTCAAACGCGGCTACATCTTCCTCTTCCGACGGAAACATCCTGGACAAGGCGTCTGGGACGTGGTTCATAGCTCCCTTCCTATGTACCACTTTGAAGTCCCATTGCTGCATCTCCAAGGCCCATCTGGCTAGACGGCCAGTTGGGTCCTTGAGATTCTGCAGCCATCGAAGGGCACTATGGTCAGTAATGACCGTAAAGGTGTAACCTTCGATGTACGGACGCAACTTTTTAATCGCCCACAACATGGCGAGACACTCCTTCTCCGACGTCGTATAGTTCTTCTCAGCCGGCGTCAGCACTCGGCTGATATATACGATCGGATGTTCTCCATCTTCCTTCTCCTGTGTGAGGACGGCTCCCAAGGCGAAATTACTGGCGTCGCACTGGATAGACAACGGCTTACTAAAATCCGGCCTTGCGAGCACTGGCGCCTGGGTGAGAGCTTTCTTCAGGGCGTCGAAAGCCTCTTGTTGCTCATCTCCCCACATCCATTCATGGCTTTTACGGAGAAGTTTTACCAAAGGTACTTTCAGCTCAGAGTCCTTCTCAATGAACCTGGCGTACCACCCGACCATTCCCAGGAACCGGCGCAATTCTCTGACATTGCGGGGCTCTGGGTATTCTACAACCGGCGAAACTTTCTCTGGATCAGCGCGCAATCCTTGGCTGTCCAGTATAAAGCCTAAACACGTTACACTGGAACAGCAAAACTCGCACTTATCCCGGTTAACCATCAAACCAGCATCCATGAGCTTTCTCAATACTAACTCCAGTCACTTCAGATGCTCGTCAAAATCTTCTGTTACTATGATTATATCATCTAAGTAACAGAAGATATACGGCTCATACTCTGGCCCGAATAACGCATCCACTAGACGCTGGAACGTTTTCGGCGCATTTGTAAGACCGAACGGCATTCTTTTAAATTGATATTGCCCTGATCCTGGCACGGCAAAGCGATATACTTCCGGCTGGTTGCTTCCATCATTATCTGAAAATACGCCTGCTTCAGGTCGATTTTCGTAATGCACTTTGCCCTTCTCATCATATCAAGGATGGAATCCATTGTAGCCATCGGATATCCATCCTTTTTAGTAACCTTATTGAGATCACGGTAATCGATGCAAAACCGTATCGATCCATCAGGTTTCTTAACCATCACCGGCGCACTGTTCCAATCACTGGCTGACCTCTCAATAATATCATTCCGCAGCATCTTATTTACTTCGTCTCGCGCAATCTCCAACATCCTCGGCGACAATCGGCGAACCTTATGCATTATAGGTGATGCATCTCCGACATCAATGTGATGTTCGGTTAGGTCAGTTGCGCCGAAAGTATCCGACGGTTCCGGCAATATGCCTTCTACGAGACGCCTAACACGTTCTCGTTGGTCATCCCGTAACTCCTGGATGCCAGCGCATTCAGCATATATCGTCGCTTCTCCGTCTTCTGCTGTGGCGGCGAAGGTTCTCCATTTTCCTTCTCGTGCTCGCCACTCTCTTCTACCTAGGCGGGTATCTACGTCGAAAATCCGGCAGAAGTCCATGCCTAGTATGACATCATGGTCTAGGACATTCATGGCTTTGAGCGGAATTATTTCGGCGTATCCGTCTATTTCTAAACTAATGTTTAGGATTCCTATTACTCGGCGAACATCACCTGTGACGCTTTTAATTGCTGTTTCACATGATTCCAACCGGCTTCTGAATCTCTTCGTTACTTTAGGTCCAGCGAGCTAAATCATGGCTCCTGGATCAAACAGAGCACTGTAACTCTCTCCTCCGAGATTCAGTTCTAGGAAATTCCTATTATCTGCCGACGTAGTTGCTACATTCTCGTCTTCTCGACGGACTTCTTACCTCTCCTCACCATTCGGCGGCGGAATACATAATTCCGTCTGCGTTCTCTTGGGAATCGCTCCCGTACTTCTTGGATTCGGCGTCGGAATACTATCTACCACCTTCTCTACCGGCAAGTCAAGTGGCGATGGCGCTGAGAGCATCTCTACGGCGCGTTGCACTATATGTAGCCTCCCGAATTCTCGCTCTTCTTCGAGATCCTCATTGGGCTGTAACGGTGCGGCGACTTCGCTCTCCTTTTGCCTCACCCTTTCACGAAACGTGTGTAGACTTTTCCGCGAATATTCCGCTTCACCTAGCGAATGATCCACGGCTTCCGGCTGGAGAGAACATAAACCTCGTTTCTTCAGCCGCTTCATGTCTACCTCCGGCGTAACTTGATTCTCGACTCGCCTCTCTTCACCACCTACGGCATTCTCCTGCTTCTCCACCGGCAGATTATAATTAACCTTTCCGGTGAGATTAAAGGAGTACTGCTGGGGGATCAGCGGACTTACTGTCCCCCAGCCAACAAGTTTCCCAACTTGACACGTACTTCGGCACAGTCAGGACAATTGCGGAAAACCGCTCCTGGTTTACCGCACATCTGACACGACTCTGGCAATCTGTGTGACGGTGACTGCGGTCTGAACAGCTTCTCTGGGCATTGCGCCGCTCGATGTCCCGTCTTGGCACAGATAAAACACTTGGCGTCCGGGCATTCCCACAGGGACCATAAAATTTCCGACTACCTGGCGACTTCGACTGGAATGTTGCATTGCTCGGTCCATTCGGCGATGCAACCTTCGGCTGACGGGCGTACGGCTTACTCTCCCACTTGGCAGCAGAATTCGTCGATCGAGTCGGCAAACCTCGATTTGCAACTGCGGCGTAAGTCGGCTTTCGAGCTAATTGCACTTCCGCAGCCACGCTCGACAAAACGTCCTTTTTCTGACGTTTAACTTCTCAACTATTTCTTTTGTTGCTGCTGGCTTCGCCTTTTTGCTTGTAGCAACCTTCCTCTCGCCTTTCACTTCGGCGGCTTCCTCCACGTCTACATCGGACAGCGCGGCGACCTTGTGCTTTGTCGATCGTCCCTTGTATGCTGCTCTAGGGATTCTCGACTTCTCAACCGGCGGTGGCGGGGTATACCGGTTGTTCAACTCCTGTTGGCGTTCCCACTTCCGCCCATAATACTCCAGGTCTTTGAAATCTTCTACGAGCTTGCTTGCCATCGCAGTCCTATACTCTGGCAGAAGATTTCGATACGCTGTCTCTACTAACACTTTCTCCGACGGTGGTTTCTTAAAGTGTCCGACGATTATTCGCAGGTTAGAGAGATATCGCGTAATCTTTTCTCCCTTTCCTTGCGTTCGTCGGCGTAACTCGTCCAGCAAATCCTCGTGGTCGAATTCACCTATGAATTGGTGTCGGAATTGACGCCGAAAATCGCGCCACGATGCTATTTGCGTCTTCGTCGATCTAAACCATCGGCTGGCGTCCTTGCTCAGTATGCACGGCAATGCACCTAGCAATTGTGCATCTGTCAAACCAGCGCTCTTCCTGCAATCATTTAACTGACTGAGGAACTCGTCGGGCATCTCTCACACATCACCAGCAAACCTCAGCCCCCAGCTCTTTAGCACTTTCATACTCCGGAGACTCTCGTCTGGTTTCAGACGGATTGGGCTGGACGACTTCTCTTCCCGAGACCGCACGCGCGTGAACCATTCATCGGAATCATTCTCCGATTCGCTGGAATTAATCCTCGCGAGCTTTCGTCTCTTTGAACCACTGCTCACTACACTACCGGTGGAAGCATTTTGCTTCTGACTGTCCTCATTGCAATCCGGCAAATCGCATTGATTTAGCGCTGATTCCACGTCTTTCAAATCAATCGGTTTGACCGCCGTACTGCATCTCGTAGAGTTTGCCATACTCAATGGCAGCTTACTCTTCGACGGTTCAGTCTTCTTCGTCGGTTTTGTGCTCTTCCTCCTTTTATGATTCGCTCCCTCCGCACTAAAGTTACCAGACTCAGTGTCGGATCAGCCTGCCGGTATGAATGCATCGGATTCGGCGGGAATAATACTCCTTTTCTTATACGACTTTCTGGGACCGTTTGGACTCAATGCGGTTTCTCGTTCACTCCACCTCTCTACCGGCGGAACCTGATCAGATCTAGCGGGAAATACATCCATTCGTGTTAGTAACGCATCCCATTCGGTCGGATGTTGGCGGATATAATTACACAACTCTGGCGGAATGGTGAGAGGCGCTGGCGCATAACTTGTCGATGGTAACGCAATCGACGACGTAATCGGCAAGCCTAACCCAGACTGCGTCGTAAACGTATTAGAATACGTTCAGGTAGTCTGCGTGGCGACCGTCGTGTACGTTGGAACTCTCTTGTCGGCTGCATTTTCTCTATCAGTTCCGCTTGGCCGTAACTCACTATCCGCTTCACTATCCGCTAAACTTCCGGCTTCAGAGGTTACCGTCTCTCTGTCACCTACTCCTTTATCTGAAGTGACAACGCTCTTCTTCCACCTTCGTCTCTGCTTGGCAGCATTATCGACTGCCATCATCACCTTGGCTCGATAAGCACCTGCGCTTACCGACTCCTTACGTATCTCCGCATGGTCTTCGTCCCATTCGTACCACGGAATATTATCGTTATCCGGTTCGGCTTCCCGCCACCGGGCGCGCAATAGTGTGTCCCGCAACGCAGCGCTTGATCCGGCGGCACGATCGTCCGCTTCATATTACGTCTCTCTCTACCGGCGGTACCCTCGAGTAATATATGCATCTGTTCGACGTGTTCGGCCATTTTAAATTAGTAATCCGACGGTTAAATAAATTTATATAATTATAATAAACAGAGCCGGATCTTTCAAACGGGTTATTCGACTCGGCAAAATTCACAAATGATTACTACCACCACCACAACAATTATTATCTACAAACCTCGTACCGTGAGGTACTAATTATCAATAAAATAAATCAATTGAAAATAAATTATCACCTCGTGCTTCCACTCTCAAGCACAATATATCTATATACTGTATAACTGGCGGTTTACAAACTGGCAACCTGTAACAGAATAAAGTCTGGCGGTTTGGCAATTTGTTCAAATATCGGCAGTTAATATTGGCGGTTCCGGCGTAATTGCTCTACTACCGGCGGTTAATACCGGCAATTCGCTGTATTTTGAATAACACCTGAAACAGAAATAAATCTGGCGGTTTTGGCGAAAATTCACAAGTACCGGCGGTATATACCGGCGATAATAAATTGAGCAATCACTGAAACAGAAATACAATTCTGGCGGAAAAGTACAAATATATATATATAACAAATATTTATATGAAATAGATATATATGTACATACAATCAATATATAATTATTAATAATATTCAATAATAATCGAATAAATTGTATATTTGGCACGAGGTTTACACACACAGGAGGGCCCGCCCAATTGGCAATAGGTATACATAAAGATTTACCATAAATTACCACTACTCCAAAAAAAAATTTAACACTTATAAATGGTGTTGATTTTACACATAATACCGGACGGATACTCAATCACACACTTTACTCTGCCGTCAATTACTGCCCCACGCTGGGCGCCATTTTGCGACGCTATTTTTCGTCGGAAAGAATTTAATTAGATTAAATTAAAGGCCGACGGAGGTTCCGTCGTAGCGACGTTAAAAATGGCTAGATATCGCCGATTTGTATTTGATTGGGCGCCTGGCGATATTTAAATTAAACAGATATAATTACACTAACAACACGACTCGGCAACCCGGCAAATCCTCACCTCGACTCCTCGTCACACAGGGAATCCCGACGGCTGGCCACCTCGGAACCGGCGGCTTTTAGAGTAAATGGAAATTATCAAATAACACTCACGAATTCAGCCTTATAATCACAACTCAATTTATTTATTGGAATTTTAAATAAAGTAAAATATTACAATTTCCGGCACCGACACAATATATAATCGCGACTCGCGACCGACTCATACACGTGCACACAATCACTCAACTCCGTCCGGCGGTATATCAAAATATAATATTAATAATTATAATTCGGCCGCCCGTCGGGCTAACCGTAAATTTACTCGCCTAATTAAACTCCTCACGGCTCCAATACTACTCTCTTCAACTTTACTATACAAAATGGCTACTTCGCCTCAAAAATACTACCCTACAACACTAAAGTACGTCTATCTCCTCGGACGATCAGGTAGCGAATCCTCGAGACCGGCTCCTTCATCTGGCTCGGGGCGTGGCTTGATCCCCAAAATTAAGGACATTCCTCCCCACCCTATCGCTATCCTTCTCTAACTTACTCTACTCCTTATCTACCGGCGTTGATTAGGGTGGTTGATTGCGTGATCGATACGCGTAGTCAGCCTTGATCTTATTTCCGTCAAGGCCGATCATCCAATAATAGTGGTTTACGTCACCACCAACCTGTTAATTATTAGGTCGATCACGCAACCAATCATCCCCGACACTCGGAAGGCGCGTAATACAAATATATAATTACCATATCGGTAACCCAGTCGGTGCTGCCGCCCCGTGCCTTCCGGCTATGTAATTAATACTAACTATCCCGACACACTCACACCACAATTAGTATTTAATTCCAGTAACTATTTACAACTATATACATTTTAAAATTATTACAAAACGCCCCAAACTCTACCGACGGATCTACATAATTGTTATCTAAAATTAACGACGCTACTAGCTAAAATAATTAATTATATAATATACGTGCGCGCTATATATAATAGCATACACCAATACATAGGTGTGCGCGTCGTCTATATCTATATATATGGGTCAATCCATGTCAACCGGATCAGAGCTGCGGTCAAAATTTGGATTGACCAAAAAAATCACCCAAGCGCTCATTTTAAAGCTTATACGATTTACTTTAAGATTCCATGTGCGCCTTTGCAAAATTCAACTTGGCGGTACCAATATGGCGGCCGCAAGTCCTCCAGGAAGCGTGTTTCTAATTTAAAAAGCTTGCAAAAATTCCAAATTGCAACTGATTTACTTAATTTTGGACTTAAATTGGTAGCTGATAGATGTCGCTCAAAACCTGGGGTGGGAGGGTTGTACAATATAACAAAGCGGATCCAAAGTAATCAGTTGCAATTTGGAATTTTTGCAAGCTTTTTAAATTAGAAACCCGCTTCCTGGAGGACTTGCGGCCGCCATATTGGAACCGCCATGTTGAATTTTGCAAAGGCGCACATGGAATCTTAAAGTAAATCGTATAAGCTTTAAAATGAGCCCTTGAGCGATTTTTTTTGGTCACTCCTAATTTTGGCCGCAGCTCTGATCCGGTTGACATGGATTGACCCATATATATATCTATAATATAAATATTTCGCCGCCGTCCGCCGGTGTCTAAGAATTCAGAATTCAACATATATATATGGTTTTATATATATCTATATATAATATGTCATATATATATATATAACAAATATTTTATGAAATAGTAATATTATGTACATTACAATCAAATATATAATTATTACCTATATATCATAATAATCGACTAAATGTTATATTTGCACGAGGTTTACACACACAGAGAGATGGCCCGCCCAATTGGCAATTAGGTATATACATAAAGATTTACCCTAAAGTACCACTCCTCCAAAAAAATAATGTCAAAACACTTATAAATGGTGTTGATTTTACACCATTAATACCGGCGGGCTACTCAATCACAACACCTTTACCTCTGCCGTCAATTACTGCCCCACGCTGGGCGCCATTTTGCGACGCTATTTTTCGTCGGAAAGAATTTAATTAGATTAAATTAAAGGCCGACGGAGGTTCCGTCGTAGCGACGTTAAAAATGGCTAGATATCGCCGATTTGTATTTGATTGGGCGCCTGGCGATATTTAAATTAAACAGATATAATTACACTAACAACACGACTCGGCAACCCGGCAAATCCTCACCTCGACTCCTCGTCACACAGGGAATCCCGACGGCTGGCCACCTCGGAACCGGCGGCTTTTAGAGTAAATGGAAATTATCAAATAACACTCACGAATTCAGCCTTATAATCACAACTCAATTTATTTATTGGAATTTTAAATAAAGTAAAATATTACAATTTCCGGCACCGACACAATATATAATCGCGACTCGCGACCGACTCATACACGTGCACACAATCACTCAACTCCGTCCGGCGGTATATCAAAATATAATATTAATAATTATAATTCGGCCGCCCGTCGGGCTAACCGTAAATTTACTCGCCTAATTAAACTCCTCACGGCTCCAATACTACTCTCTTCAACTTTACTATACAAAATGGCTACTTCGCCTCAAAAATACTACCCTACAACACTAAAGTACGTCTATCTCCTCGGACGATCAGGTAGCGAATCCTCGAGACCGGCTCCTTCATCTGGCTCGGGGCGTGGCTTGATCCCCAAAATTAAGGACATTCCTCCCCACCCTATCGCTATCCTTCTCTAACTTACTCTACTCCTTATCTACCGGCGTTGATTAGGGTGGTTGATTGCGTGATCGATACGCGTAGTCAGCCTTGATCTTATTTCCGTCAAGGCCGATCATCCAATAATAGTGGTTTACGTCACCACCAACCTGTTAATTATTAGGTCGATCACGCAACCAATCATCCCCGACACTCGGAAGGCGCGTAATACAAATATATAATTACCATATCGGTAACCCAGTCGGTGCTGCCGCCCCGTGCCTTCCGGCTATGTAATTAATACTAACTATCCCGACACACTCACACCACAATTAGTATTTAATTCCAGTAACTATTTACAACTATATACATTTTAAAATTATTACAAAACGCCCCAAACTCTACCGACGGATCTACATAATTGTTATCTAAAATTAACGACGCTACTAGCTAAAATAATTAATTATATAATATACGTGCGCGCTATATATAATAGCATACACCAATACATAGGTGTGCGCGTCGTCTATATCTATATATATGGGTCAATCCATGTCAACCGGATCAGAGCTGCGGTCAAAATTTGGATTGACCAAAAAAATCACCCAAGCGCTCATTTTAAAGCTTATACGATTTACTTTAAGATTCCATGTGCGCCTTTGCAAAATTCAACTTGGCGGTACCAATATGGCGGCCGCAAGTCCTCCAGGAAGCGTGTTTCTAATTTAAAAAGCTTGCAAAAATTCCAAATTGCAACTGATTTACTTAATTTTGGACTTAAATTGTAGCTGATAGATGTCGCTCAAAACCTGGGGTGGGAGGGTTGTACAATATAACAAAGCGGATCCAAAGTAAATCAGTTGCAATTTGGAATTTTTGCAAGCTTTTTAAATTAGAAACCCGCTTCCTGGAGGACTTGCGGCCGCCATATTGGAACCGCCATGTTGAATTTTGCAAAGGCGCACATGGAATCTTAAAGTAAATCGTATAAGCTTTAAAATGAGCCCTTGAGCGATTTTTTTGGTCACTCCTAATTTTGGCCGCAGCTCTGATCCGGTTGACATGGATTGACCCATATATATATCTATAATATATAAATATTTCGCCGCCGTCGCCGTGTCTAAGAATTCAGAATTCAACATATATATATATGTTTTATATATATATATATATATGTCATATATATATAAGTGTGTGTGTGCATGTGTGTGTGTGTGTGTGTGTGTGTGTGTGTGTGTGTGTGTGTGTGTGTGTGAGTGTGTGTGTGTAAGCTTTTCCAAATATCCATATGTGATATATACAATGGGTTAAAAATTAAATATATTAATTATTGCATTTTTAAGATAATTCTATTATAAATAGTAATGGAAAAAGAAAATTCAAAATTTAACAGTGACAACATTAATACAAAAATTTATTTATTTAAGAAGAAAGTTTTATTACTCTTAAAGTACAAAATATTAATGAACTTTTAGCGATGATCCTTCGTCATTGAATAAATTTATTTTAGGAGTTAAAGTTTTATTTAGATCTGCTTAAAATACTCCAAAATTTTAATAAGTTTTTACTAAATATTACAATTAAGTACATGCACTTTACTATTTTTGGTAAGTTAATTTTTTATTAATATTTATAATTATTAAAATAAAATTTAAGCTTTATAAGAATTCATATAGCTTAAAATTTACAATTAACATTGCGACGAGACGTCGTTGCAATGAAATAAATAATACTTAATGTATTATATTATTTCGTATGTATATAGAATATTGTAACTTAAAATCTCGCACGTTGTTATTGTTTCGTGCGTTGCCTCTTCAAGGCCACGAAATACGCGTGTTTATGTCGACGACCGAGGATGTGTGCGAGCATCCGTATATACGATTGTTATTGTGTGTGTGTGTTAGATACTTTTCGGGAATGCGACAATTCCCGAAAAGCTCAGTACGCTGTCGGTCTTGACCGCGACAGCATTATCCCTTACACATCGTCACGTTAGTTTCGCGCGCCACGGGAAGTACCGGACCGGTTCGTCCGTATCCGGGAAGCCGTACGCGAGTGATCGTGAGTTCGTGTGAGTGCAGTGCGAAGGACCATATACCTCGGGTTGAGTGTTCCCCGAGGTAGGCGAATCGCCGCGACATCAGGCCGCACCTGCAGGCTACCGTCGAGGACGACGGGAAACCGGGCCGACTCCACCGGCCAGCAGACGTCGGGGCGCCGACGTACACCAGGGCCAATGGACCAGCCAGCCCGGTAAGTACCCGACATTGGTCGGTATATATTTAGAGTGTGTTGAGAGTGCGTGCATGAATGTTTGTTCGGTAGCACACCGGTGCTACCGAAACCGAATAGGTATTGCGCGGGGCGAGCACGGGGGCAGCCCCTGCTTGCCGCGTATATACCACGCGACCGGGAGAACGCCCCGTTAATTATTGTCGGGCACCTCCGTGTAAATACTTAAATAAATACTTATTTATTTTATATTAACGTAACGGTCGCGTTATCATTTTGATTATAGATTAACCCGCAAATAACCTTCCGATTCCCGATTTTCCCGCCACGTGTGTCGGTGTAGAGGAGATCGTCCTTTTTCCGCTACCGTGTCCCGGCGGGTTAATTTATTAACCCACGGCGACGATAAAGACGCGTTGTTCGGGGCCGTCGTCCCTGTTTAAATTAATAAATTACTTGTAACTATGGTATTAGGACGAAATACCACGTTACAAATGGCGACCGTGACAGGACGGTAGTTGTACCACCTGCGTGTCGAGGATTGTTCGGGTCGGTGAATTTTTTTTTTGTTTTGGTTAAACAATTTCTTTTTGTACAGGTCTACCTGTACATAAAGAACAACAGCGGGTTAATTATTTCAGATTCTCTCTTTTTCCCTGGCGAAAAATGGGTGTGTAAAAGGTAGATTGAGAGAGAGAGAGAGAGAGAGAGAGAGAGAGAGAGAATGTATAGTTTAATAATGGCACGGACGCATGCCATTACTACTTTATTGTACGTGTGAGTGAGAGAGAGAGTGAGTTGAAATTTAAAAGGTGTTCGGTTTCGCGTTAGAGTAGGGACGCGGGTTTATCCCTTGCCGTATATTGTGTGCGAGAGAGAAAGAGAGAGAGAGAGAGCGAGAGAATCAGTGTGTGAGAGAGAGAAATTGCGTCGCGGAGTTCGATAGTGCTGAGTGAGCACGAGTCCGCTAGTGGGAGAGAGAGAGAAAATCCCAACTAACCGGCGTTAGACTCGCGCGGCGTAAGTGTAACGAGAGTGAGGGAGAGAGATATACAAATATATATAATACGGCATATACCGCGCGTGCTATCCTTCGCTGCTACGCAAGAAGGAAAATTCCCCCCTCTACGCGATCCGTAATTTCATTTTAAAAACTCGATGTGCGTGTTGGTTACTTCATCTTAACAACAAGTTTGAATCTTTTTGAGTGTGTGTGATAATTTCTAAGTTCGGCTCACTGATTTTGTATCGGTTTGAGACGAACAATAATTCTTATATTATTTATAATTATTAATTCTTGTATTAATATTATTGTAATAAATTATAATTATTATTTGTAATATATTTATTTTTCCTAATTTTTAAATATATTATCACGCTGTTAGTCAGCTAATAATTTTGAAAATTTATAATAATTTCTTTTGTGTGTACTAACAATAATAATTATTATTATTATTATTAATTTTGACATTGTCTGTTAGTCAGATAAGTCAAGGTTAATAAATTTTTTTTGTTACCGACACGATTTTGGCTCGCATTAGTGCTGAGACATATCGTGATTTCGGTGTTATATTTATAATAATTATTGTTATTAATATTCGTAAGATTAAGTGTGTGTCACTTAATCATTAATTCTGCTGACGGGAAAATTTCTTTGATTTATTTTCTTAATTTTTTTTGTTCCTTCTCCAAATTAAGGAATATTGCAATTAATTTGTTTGTCAAATTAATTGCATATTTATATTGTTAATTTTTATATAATATAATATAATATATATAAAATTAATAATAAATAAAATAATTAATTTCTCTTAAAAATAAATTAAATTTTTTTTTGGGAGGTTAACAATAAAATTAATTTTTTTTTGCGGTTTTAATCACTTTTAAATTTTTTTCTTGTGAGATCTTGTTTTGAAAATTCTTTTCTTTTGAAGCTAATTTTCACAAAATTTTCTTTTGCATGAGATTTACATTTTGTGTAAAATTATAATTATTTTGTTTGTCAAAATAATTATATTTGTGGCTTCCAGAATTTTTTTTTAATTTCCTTTAATATTTAATTTCTCGTGTCAGCGAATTAAAATTTTTTTTTTATTACTTTTGTTTGTAAGTTGCAATCGATGGCAATTTATTTTTAAATTGTTACCAAATTAATTTGTTTGTCAAATTAATTCGGTCTTGGATTGGTCCAAGTATCTTTTGTAATTTTACGTAGGTTTAAAGAGAAGATCGACAACAAAAATTTTTTCTTTTGATCCGAAAACAGATTCGATTAAGCTTTCGAATCCGGTGGCAAACAAATTTTTTTTTATAGATTAAATTAATTTACATTAATTTTTCATGCTTTTATTTACATTTTTTTTATTATTTAATTAGTTTGCCAAACTCGGATCGGGATTTTTTTTGTGTGTGATTCTTTTCTCTTTATGTAAGGTATGCCCTCTCATATAGAGTAGTTTTGTACCCTATATTTGAATCTGGACTCTGAGCTATCTCCTCAGTTGTCCAAACTTTACAGGGCATACGGGGAAGCAGTTGGTGTGCCAGCTGAGAAGAAATCCCCAGGTGCACAACGTCGTCTCTGCCTTATCAAAAAAATTACGATGGGCAGCTACGAGACGCGTATGTGCAAAATACTTAGTGACTCGAGGGATGCGAGGCACATTAAAAAGGACATCAGATCACTTCCTTTGGAGGAGATCTACGCCCAGCTCGATCGTTTGCACCTTAATGCTAATAGCGAAGAGTTTGAGTGTAGAGAGCGCCTTCTGAGACATAGGATTAAGTGTTATGATCCTCAAATTGACGTGCCTTGGTATCCCAATTACGACGAGGATACTTCTGCCCAACCAGCGACGAAGCCCTTAGCTTGTCCACAGTTCTGGCAGAAGCACCGAAAGCGCTCCAGAAGAGGTAGTGTGATCCCTTCTGGTACCGACAGGTCTATAGAGTCTGAGTTGTCAGACGATAGACCAACAAGTGAGCACATAACCCCCATTCAGGAAGAAGAGGGAAATGTGACTACACATAGTAGAGTGCCCACGCCGACGGGTGAATCGAGACCGCTTTCCGATAATGCAGCTGGCATTAACACAGAAGCGGCGATTCCGACGGCTAACTCACCACCTTCGAGACAAGTGACGGTGTCGACCGCCACATATACTGGTCTAGGTGAGACGCATGCTATAAATTCATCACATGCGTCACACCGGGATCAGCGTAACTCGTTGGTTGGTAACCACAACCCAGTAGAAAAGGGCACCATTCGTCGTAACGATTTTGGACTGAATTCCGATGCACATGGACGGTCTACTCCCAGCCATTTTAGTAGTTCTGGAGCTATTAAAAAGCGCGTTTCGGAGATTCAGTCAGATCAGTCGCGGCAACAGACGAGCAGGGATTATGAACTCCCTTCCAACGATCGCAGGCAGTCGACTGATAATCGGAGGGAAGCTCCAGATTATCGTTCACATAATCGCGATCAATACGGTACCTGTCAGAGGAAGGTTAGTTATGACAAACATAACAACAGGACCTCCTCACACAGATATGCGCCAGCACCAGAAGAAGCAGATGATGAATCGTTCTCGGAAGGTGAGCGCTATCACAGGAGTGCAACATCCACTTCTAGACGGTTACCGAATGAAGGGAATCGTAAGTCTCACACGTCCGATCGTAGCCAAAGGACTTACACTAAGAGGGAAGCCTCTACACAGTGTGACAATGGTTACAACAGATCCCGCAAAACGAATAATGATCCCGTCGAGCACGAGCGAGCTGTCGCTAGACGCGATCAAGGTACTCAAACCGATTCTAATCTTAGTAACTTAGATTCGGACGAATATTACACTACGAATAGGGAAGATGCAACCGCTTACTATGTGAGTATATATCGCAAGGAGCGCCTCCCTGACAGACGTAGCAGAGTACCATCGCCGAGTCGAGATGTCCACCGGCGTGATACGTATAACCACAGTGAGGACATGGGTGCATTAGTCCCTTTGGGATACAACCAGCCACCAGTGAGAGATAGAAAGGATCGGCCTGGTTGTGCAAGAGCCCTCAGAGACTGGGGTCTGTCGTTCGATGGGGAGACCAACGACGATGCCGAAGAATTCCTAAATAGTTTACAAGACTTCAGGAATGACGACCAGTTCTCTGACCGGCGTATTCTCAGCGCATTGCCTTGCGTGTTTAAGAAGACAGCCCTATTTTGGTATAGGGCCGTCCAATCTTCTTTACGTAACTGGTATGACTTCGAAAATGAATTTTTGAATGAATACGGTCAGGAGTTGCGAGATCAAGATTTGTTCGAGGATCTACAACACCGCACGCAAGGCAAAGGAGAGAAGGTCGTAAAATACCTGAATTGCTTTAAGGCTATTGTGCGGAAATTCCGCCGACCTCCTCCGCTGCGCCAACAAGTAGAGATGGCATATTCTCAATTGAGACCGGAGTGCCGCAAGTTTATGTCCTCGAGATCCATAAATAAATTCGAAGACATAATGAAGTACGGTAAAGAATATGAACAACACTTGGTATGGGACAAGAGGTTTGCGGAACCCACACCAAGAGAACAAGTTCATATCCCACAAGCTTTCCCAAAACGGAGTTCGTCCAAAGTTTCGGGGAAAGTGGCCTCATTAGTTGAGAATAAGAAGAGCCAACCGGTTCCTCAGCCATCTCCACCACCGAAGAAGAAGACGTTGAAAAAGAAAAGGAGCAAGAAGAATAAGAAACATTCTTCTAGCCCATCTTCAAGTGATTGTGAAGTAGCCAATGTGTATGGTACTCGCAACACTAGTCAACGTCAGTACTTACAACAAAATAAAAATTTTGTGGGTGCACAAAATATTAATAATGCAAGACAATCTTCGGGAAATAGACAGACAGGGTCAAAGCAGCAACAATATAACGGTGCTAGGCCGAAACAATACGTTGCTCAAGCTCAGACGACACCCGTCTATACGCCTCAACGTAGACAAAGCACGGTATATGATCGTACTACGCAGAGGCAGACCCAAGACGCTGGTTTGCAAAGGAATCCGAACAGTCCCTTCTTTGGCATATGTTTTACATGCCACAAAGTAGGACATCGATATTCCGATTGTCCCAATCAGACTTGCCTACATTGCGCAAGTATGGGACATACAGCGGACCAGTGCCCGAACGTGGCAGCGCCCATTGAGTGTCAGGTGTGCCACACAACTGGGGTAACCCTAGATAATTGCCCAAAGTGTAAGCATGTACGGCAATATCTGGGAAACCTAGCGGCAGGGTACCAGAATCGCCCCCTGGGCCCTGCACGCAATTAAAAGAGCGTAATAGCTCTAGGGGGCAAGAAATACGGGTTGGTGAACCCGCGAGGTTGTTTGTTAAGAAGGACAAACACCTCACTGACTTCGCTGAACTGCTAAACGGAGAGCAAACAAACGTTCAGAAGGTAAGAGAGAATACCTCTGAACATCCGAATTTGCCGAAATCTGCTGAGTTACCTATGGTTAAGGCTGAGACTCCTTCCAAGCTAACTCCAACGTTCGAAGCGCCGAACAAAGCAGATTTAGAACTTCTAGAGATCAAGAAAAACAAAGAGTCTTTCTGGTCTGAAGTACTCCGTAGGCAGGCTGTTAACGAACACAAACGGTTACTCAAGGAAATAGAGAATGAGAGAAAAACTCTAAACCTGTGTAACCCCACCAATGAGAACGATGATATTCGTTACTAATTGTCACCCCAACCTTCGATCAAAGAAAAGAGTTTAAAACAGTCTAATGAGAGTAAAGCGACTGTCTCTCTTGATCAGGTAATGAACAGTTCAAAATCGTTGCCGATTAGAACAGTTCAGGGGGGGGGGGCAGGAGTCGTCCCGAAGACGTCCAGAGAGACAAGTTCGACTCCAGCTCTACTTGACAGTCAAGCCGAAGACATGGTTGCCCTCTGGCGTGTTGGCGCCGGAAAATGGCAGTCTTTTGTCAAGGATGGAGTCCGAGACGGAGACACGAGGATTCTCGCAGAGTGTGCAGGTATCATCGAGATTAACGATGACCAACGAGAGAGGGTAAGAAAGTTAGTAGAGAACTTATTACCACCACCAGGCGATGTGCATGGCTTTACTACGTTAATCGAACATCACGTGGAAGTAGAGCCAGGTGCACGACCAGTACGTCACAAACCAAGACGTATGTCGCCTAAAGTCCTCGAATTCGCCCAGCAAGAAGTCAGAAAAATGTTTGACGGAGGAATAATTGAACCGAGTGCAAGTGAATGGTCTGCCGCTCCAGTGATAGTCCGCAAAGACGAAGGTAGCTATCGTTTTTGCATAGACTTCCGAGATTTGAATGCGGTAACAAAACGTGACTCATATCCAACACCGAATATGGATTCGATTCTGGATAAGTTACATAATGCCAAATTCATCTCTAAGATCGATCTTAAGAAGGCATATTTCCAAGTGTTAATGCCAGAAATTAGTCGACATTACAGCGCCTTCGCTGTGCCTGGGTCTGGGTTGTGTCAGTTCACACGGATGCCGTTCGGACTGATGAATTTGCACCCATGACATTTGCACGGTTGATCGATGCTCTATTTGGTCCCGAAGTTGAACCTCATGTTTTCGGTTACCTGGACGATCTAATCGTTATAACCAAAACTTTCGAGGAACATTTAAAATGGTTGGAAATGGTTCTAAGGACACTAGTGGACGCAGGGCTAGAATTGAACAGAGAGAAGTGTCAGTTCTGTTGCTCGAGCGTTACGTTCCTTGGGTACCGCCTGGATGGTGATGGACTTCGACCCGATGTGGATCGAGTGGCTCCTGTCCTAAATTATCCGTCCCCAAGAAATGTTAAACAACTTCGTTCCTTCCTTGGCATGGTCGGTTGGTATTCTCGTTTCATAAATCGAGAGTCGGATATTAAGATCCCTCTCGTGAGATTACTCCGTAAGGACCAGCCATGGGAGTGGGGACCAGAGCAGGACGCGGCGTTCCGTGAACTCAGGTTAGCTCTAGCCGGCGCGCCAGTGCTTGCTCGACCAGACTTCTCTAAGCCTTTTTCGGTCCAGAGTGACGCGAGTGATTACGCTATTGGGGCTGTGTTAACCCAAGAAGATGAAGATAGTTTCAAGCATCCGATCGTTTACGTCAGCCGAGTGTTGAACAAGGCGGAGCGTAATTACATGACGATGGAGAAAGAGTGTCTAGCCTTAATCTGGGCAATTAAGAAACTTCACGTCTCTGAAGTTGGCATGACAACTTTTGATAATGTTAAAAAAAATGTATGGACAATTTGCCGTTAATTATCCGTAAATTATCCGTGCTAACCACAATTTTGCCGCGACATTATTTTTAAAAAAATCGCATGTCCTGTCAACTTCCTAGGAAGTTGGCCGACCACCAGCCGTACACACGTTTAATACAATAATTTCGTCTATGCAAGCGTTGATTAATTTGCCGCTAATTATCCGTAAATCATCCGTGCTAACCGCAATTTTGCCGCGACATTATTTAAAAAATAATCGCATGTCCTGTCAACTTCATAGGAAGTTGGCCGACCACCAACCGTACACACGTTTAATAAAATAGTTTCGTCTATGCAAGCGTTGATTAATTTGCCGCTAATTATCCGTAAATCATCCGTGCTAACCGCACTTTTGCCGCGACATTATTTAAAAAATAATCGCATGTCCTGTCAACTTCATAGGAAGTTGGCCGACCATCAGCCGTACACACGTTTAATAAAATAGTTTCGTCTATGCAAGCGTTGATTAATTTGCCGCTAATTATCCGTAAATTATACGTGCTTATTACAATTTAGCCGCGACATTTTTTAAAAAATAATCGCATGTCCCGTCAACTTCATACGAAGCTGGCCGACCACTAGCCGTACACACGTTTAAGAAAATAATTTCGTCAATGCAAGCGTTGAATAATTTGCCGCTAATTATCCGTAAATTACACGTGCTTATCACAATTTTGCCGCGACATTATTTAAAAAATAATCGCATGTCCTGTCAACTTCTTACGAAGTTGGCCGACCACTAGCCGTACACACGTTTAATAAAATAATTTCGTCTATGCAAGGGTTGATTAATTTGCCGCTAATTATCCGTAAATTATACGTGCTTATCACAATTTAGCCGCGACATTTTTTAAAAAATAATCGCATGTCCCGTCAACGTCATACGAAGCTGGCCGACCACTAGCCGTACACACGTTTAAGAAAATAATTTCGTCAATGCAAGCGTTGAATAATTTGCCGCTAATTATCCGTAAATTACACGTGCTTATCACAATTTTGCCCGCGACATGTATTTAAAAAATAATCGCATGTCCTGTCAACTTCTTACGAAGTTGGCCCGACCACTAGCCGTACACACGTTTATAAAATAATTTCGTCTATGCAAGGGTTGATTAATTTGCCGTTAATTATCCGTAAATTATCCGTGCTACCCGATAAATTGCAAGCATGAAATATCATTAATTATTTGTAATCCAGATACATGCCTATTTGTTGTAAATAGAAAATACAGCAATACCTCATAAAATGCGATAGGCGATTCAATAGCGATTACTTTTTGTCT
>JANSJX010000312.1:0-34487 GCA_026168455.1 Theocolax elegans
TGTTTAGTACGTTCTGACAGATCCCAGAGCCGGGTGCATGGATTTGCACACTAAAGTTGAATGATGCAAAACTGTCCAGCTTTACAAAATTTATGGGTACTTGAATAAAAAAATAACCTACAAAACATGGTGGTTTTGCCATTGTTGAATATTTAGGGCGTTCTGCTGTCGAATGGTGCATGGATTTGCACACTAAATATTTGTTTAGTACGTTCTGACAGATCCCAGAGCCGGGTGCATGGATTTGCACACTAAAGTTCAATGATGCAAAACTGTCCCAGCTTTACAAAATTTAAGGGTACTTGATTAAAAAAATACCCCACAAACATGGTGGTTTTGCCATTGTTGAATATTTAGGGCGTTCTGCTGTCGAATGGTGCATGGATTTGCACACTAAATTTCCTTGTTTAGTACGTTCTGACAGATCCCAGAACCGAGTGCATGGATTTGCACACTAAAGTTGAATGATGCAAAACTGTCCCAGCTTTACAAAATTTATGGGTACTTGAATAAAAAAATAACCTACAAAACATGGTGGTTTTGCCATTGTTGAATATTTAGGGCGTTCTGCTGTCGAATGGTGCATGGATTTGCACACTAAATATCGTTTGTTTAGTACGTTCTGACAGATCCCAGAGCCGGGTGCATGGATTTGCACACTAAAGTTCAATGATGCAAAACTGTCCCAGCTTTACAAAATTTAAGGGTACTTGATTAAAAAAATACCTACAAAACATGGTGGTTTTGCCATTGTTGAACATTTAGGGCGTTCTGCTGTCGAATGGTGCATGGATTTGCACACTAAATTTCGTTTGTTTAGTACGTTCTGACAGATCCCACAGCCGGGTGCATGGATTTGCACACTAAAGTTCAATGATGCAAAACTGTCCCAGCTTTACAAAATTTAAGGGTACTTGAATAAAAATAACCTACAAAACATGGTGGTTTTGCCATTGTTGAATATTTAGGGCGTTCTGCTGTCGAATGGTGCATGGATTTGCACACTAAATATCGTTTGTTTAGTACGTTCTGACAGATCCCAGAGCCGGGTGCATGGATTTGCACACTAAAGTTCAATGATGCAAAACTGTCCCAGCTTTACAAAATTTAAGGGTACTTGAATAAAAAAATAACCTACAAAACATGGTGGTTTTGCCATTGTTGAATATTTAGGGCGTTCTGCTGTCGAATGGTGCATGGATTTGCACACTAAATATCGTTTGTTTAGTACGTTCTGACAGATCCCAGAGCCGGGTGCATGGATTTGCACACTAAAGTTCAATGATGCAAAACTGTCCCAGCTTTACAAAATTTAATAGTACTTGATTAAAAAAATACCCTACAAAACATGGTGGTTTTGCCATTGTTGAATATTTAGGGCGTTCTGCTGTCGAATGGTGCATGGATTTGCACACTAAATTTCGTTTGTTTAGTACGTTCTGACAGATCCCAGAACCGGGTGCATGGATTTGCACATTAAAGTTGAATGATGCAAAACTGTCCCAGCTTATAAAATTTAAGGGTGCTTAAATAAAAAATATACATTTTACCAAGTTGAATTATCTTCGACAATTATTCATTCTACGATTAATAATATGTAGTCTTACATATATGTACATAAGTTATTATTTATGCATCTACAACAATACATTTTTGAATTATAAATTGTCATCAAACCATTGCATAAGACGTGGTATCGCCAATTTATGTCAATTAATATTATCATATAAGTGACTCTAATTAAAATTAAAATTGATGTTAACCGATTAAACACATATAACAGGTGATACTCAATAAATATGAAATAGTAGTAACAATTATGGTATGCAATGCAACTAATAAAATGGTCATTATATTGTTTATCAAGAATCTTGTTTTAAAAACAACCTACAAAACATATTTAGAGCGTTCTGCTGTCGAATGGTGCATGGATTTGCTCACTAAATTTCAGTGATACAAAGCTATTACTTCTTTATAGAATTTAATGATAATATAATAAAGAATTCAAGAATATGCCTTCGTTTAATGTTTTAATAACTTTTCAATGTAAATAATTGTAATTTATAATCTTTTTTTATTTTATAATATTTACTTCATATCAAATTGAAAAATATAATTGCTTATGATTTATATACCTATTTTAAAATGTTGATTATAACTTTTGCTCATCTTTATATTATGATATTAATTTTCGGTCGTGAATTAATAATTGTAAATATTTCTTGTTTTCATTCCTTAAGGAATTTTTGACATTTATTTATTATTAATGTGTTCTGACAAATAGCAGGATTGTATGTATACCTTTAAATACTTGCTTTAACATGTAAATATGCTATATCTTATTCAATATATGATATTAATACACATGGAAAAGAATTGATTATATCTGATGAAAAAATTCAAATTTGAAGTAACTTTAATTTTCTAACATTATAAGGACTTAACTATTAAGTTAAAAGAAAATCCTGCGAATTGCCCATTTTGGCTTTAACAAAATTGGAAATAATAAAACACGCTGTAACATTGTTCTTTGACTGCAACTTTGGAAGTTAGTTTCATATCCATTTAATAATGATATCCCTTAATTAAGGGAACTCCAAGCTGTATATTCATCTCCCTAAACGTAAAACCTGAGAAATTTCGAAACTTGATGATGAATGAATAGAGCCGCGTTAAAAATAAAATGTTGTAACGTTTGTAGTAAAAATACAACATTTATTGCCAAAATTGAACAATATTGAATCATCTTCATCAAAATGCAATAAAAAGTGTAAAAATTAATTATTTTCGTATATATTTCGATATTTTAGACTATTCTCGTACACGCTTGAACTTCGAAGAAGGATAATTTTTGTAAGTTGTACTTTATCTAGCATACTTTTAAAATTGATTCTTATTATCTACTGCAAACGTTTAAAAAATTGATAATTTTACAGCTTTAAACCAATAGCACAAGCTTACGAATAAAATTAACAATGTCCTAGCACATATTTTTACATATTATATCGGTGGATATTACTAAAATGTTTATTAGCCTCCAAAAAAATTTTTTTAATTAAAATTACATAACTTGCGATTAATTTAAAATTAAGAATTGAAACCAACGCCATGAATCATATCGAAGATTATAATTTCAAAGTATTGATTTACGTAGTGATTGTAACATACATTATGTTTGAACATAATGTAGTTGCGCGCGCACAAACGAGAATCACTTTTAGTCTAGGCCAATTAGAGTCAAAAAGTACAGTTTCAAAAAGAAGGTTAAGAAGCAGTTTCTCTATAGTAATTTCTCATGCAATTTCGGTGTCGGTCATTGTTTAAATAATGAATTAATGTACCAAAACCGGGATTCCGCTTATAACTATCAAACCGTTGAGAGTAACGAAAAATAGAAAAAGTATAATATATATAAACATATAGGTATTGCCAATACCTTCAAATTGATCCTAAATGGATTGACTTCGATAATTTGTTTACTTGCAAATGCAAAAACCCACCTTTTTCAGCGTTTTTTAATCTCTGCATTATTCAGTATTTTGTTTCTAAAAAATCTTCATGCATTTTTTTGAAGGCTTTTGGGTACTTAATAAGTGGAAAAATTTCAGCTTTAAATATTAAAAACTTTACATGTAATTATAATATTTCTTAATTAAAAAGACCGCTTACAAAAATCTAATTTACTCAGCCTACAGGTTTGTAGGAGTTTCTATCGCGGCTCATTTTATTGGTAAAAAGTTGCACTATAATGTACCATAAGTCAATTAACTGATTGCTATGATTTCCTTACAAATTTTAAGCCAAGTTCATTGCTCTATGATGCTCTGTAGGCGAGATAAATTATTCTTTTAGCAATCACTGAGACTTAGTTTATTAATCTTTAGAGCTGAAATTTATAGATTTATAGAACAAGCGTTAAACTATCGAAGTTGACAAAAAATAGCAAAAATCTACTGTGTTTAAATAAATTATTAATAAACGCGGCAATGCGTTTTTTTCCGCAACACGCGTTTTGGACACGCGACCTTAGTTGCGCTAGCTGTCAAGTGCTTCCTATATTTAGAAAAGCAAAAAAATTTGGTGATTTCTTTGGTTCTAATAATCCGAAAAAAAAAACTATCATACTTTTTATTATGTTTTATAGCAAATTTTTCCTGTATACATAATAATTTTTATAAAAATTATAACAAAAATTACTACAAAATATAGCAAAAATTATGATAATATATAGCAAATTATTACGATAGTCGAAGTATGTCCCACCATTACTATAATAAAATATAGTAATTTTTATTATTTCATTTTTTTCAGTGTGTAAAAATTAAACTACATAGTTGTGAATATTTTTTTAAGCTATATCAAATTACAAAAAAGAATCATCAAAGTCGAATAATTAGATCCAGAGAAATCACCAAATTTTTTCGCTTTTCTCAATATAGAATCACTTGACAGCTGGCACAACTAAGGTCGCGTGTACAAAACGTTTTGCTGCGCATATGCTCCCCACTTTTTTCTTTATGCGTCAGTTGTGAAAAAAAAAACGCATTGCCGCTTTTATTAATAATTTATATAAACACAGTAGATTTTTACTATTTTTTTGTAACTTCGATAGTTTAACGCTTGTTCTATAAATCTATAAATTTCAGCTGTAAATATTAATAAACAAAGTCACAGTGATTGCTTAAAAGAATAATTATCTCGCCTACAGAGCATCATAGAGCAATGAATCTTGGCTTAAATTTGTAAGGAAATCATAGCAATCAGTTAATCGACTTATGGTACATTATAGTGCAACTTTTACCAATAAAATGAGCCGCGATAGAAACTCCTATAAAACTTGTAGGCTGAGTAAATTAGATTTTTGTAAGCGGTCTTTTTAATTAAGAAATATTATAATTACATGTAAAGTTTTTAATATTTAAAGCTGAAATTTTTCCACTTATTAAGTACCCAAAAGCCTCAAAAAAATGCATGAAGATTTTTTAGAAGCAAAATAACTGAATAATGCAGAGATTAAAAAACGCTGAAAAAGGTGGGTTTTGCATTTTGCAAGTAACAAATGATTGAAAGGGAATCCAATTAGGATAATTGTGTAGGTATTGGCAATACCTATAAGTTTGTATTTTTCTATTTTTCGTTATTCCCAACAACTTAATGCTTATAAGCAAAAACCGGGTTTTCGTACATTCATTATTTAAACAATGACCGAGACCGAAATCGTGGCCACTTCCATGTACCATACTATCCTGACACCCTCTCTAACAATTTGTTGTAGAAAAACGGCCTGTTAACGTTTTTTTTCGAAAAAAGTCTAATTAGCCTGGAATATTTGAGCGGATTTCGGGATCCACTAATAGACTATCAATGCTCGTTCAAATTTTCGTTCTCACTGCTCACAAATCTCTATCAAAAGTTACTTGTGAGTTAAGTTAATTTGCTGAAATTTTTATATCTCTAACAGAATTAAGTGTTTAAACGGCCAAAACAACACTACCTGTACACTACTTTTTGGCGCCCAATAATTAATACCATTCCACACTAGAATAATTGAGACACATTCATTTTATTGTTTAAGATCTTCTCTTTCCATTGGTCCGAATAAAATACTCCAGAAACTTTAGTTATTATTCAAAAATACAGTTTAAGCAAAAAACGTCATTTCCGTGCCTACTTTTTGTGATCGATTTTTTCAAAGGTTTTGCAGTCTGTAATGAACTTGGGACCACCACGAAGCGGTAAAATAAATGTCTAAACTTTCAGTATTTATTTTATGGTTTTAAAATTGACTTTGTTTAGTATTTTCAAAATGGCGTCTTAATGTTACAAATTTGTTTGAAAATTCATTAATTATTTTACAGTAAACGATACTTTTTTCGAAAAAAATTCTGAGGAGTAAAAAGTTCTTAAAAATAGCTAGGAATACGCCTGAATATTTTTGAAGTATTTGCAATTTTTGAATTGAGTAAAAATTGTTAATCCAGAAAAATGTTATTTATCGATGATTTGGTGAAAAAAATAATTATTTAATTGGCAACGTTTCGATTGATGTTCTCCATCCTCATCAGGCTACACCTTTTTAAATGAATCATTTATTTACATTTACAACACTGTACGTTTTTCTATTTAAATACATATAGAATTATTTACTATTTGGTCAATTATTACACATATTTGGCATTAGGTAAATTTCCGTAGTATCTGTAATGTTCGCTTTATATTAAAAACAAAAGCGTAGAAAACAAATATTCTTATACTAAATTTTAACAAAGATTGAAGTTATGTTAATTACTATATACCTTTCTTCTCTGAATCCTCCATATATAACATCATATATTTTATATAAAATATTATTTGCTTTAAATATATATGGGCTATTTCACGTCAAGTGGTACGATGAAAATTTTAAATCACTCCAAATTTTGTGACAGACTGGAAATATCTTCCAGAAGATAGAAAAAAAATTTTAGGTGTTAAAAATAATTTGCCTAAGAGTTATTCCACCATGAAAAATTGGAAATTTTTCAATTTTTTTAGAGAAATTACTATTTTCAAGAGGCATTTATCTCAAAATCTATTAATTTTTTTGAAAAAAACATTACAAACAACTTTTGTTCAAAATAATCTTTAGAACTTATCTACCTGGTTTACAATTCTTAATTTTAAAATCTCGAAGAGATAGAACGACCGTAAATATTGAATATCAAAAAAAGGCGACCACGCCACGATCGATTTTGATCTAACACCGCTCAAAAGATCACATTTTTTGAGAGCTTTCGAATTGCGGCGGTTAGATTATTGGCCAAGACCGCTGTTGTAGGTTATGCCCTAAATACATGAAAATTAGTGATTTTATGAGGTTTATGAGGCATAACTTATACCAGCGGTCTTGGCCAATAATCTAACCGCCACCATTCGAAAGCTCTCAAAAAATGTGATCTTTGAGAGGTGTTAAATCAAAATCGATCGTGGCGTGGTCGCCTTTTTTTGATATTCAATATTACGGTCGTTCTATCTCTTCGAGATTTTAAAATTAAGATTTGTAACCCAGGTAGATAAGTTCTAAAGATTATTTTGAACAAAAGTTGTTTGTAATGTTTTTTCAAAAAAAATTAATAGATTTTGAGATAAATGGCTTTGAAAATAGTAATTTCTCTAAAAAATTGAAAAATTTCCATTTTTCATGGTGGAATAACTCTTAGGCAAATTATTTTAACAACCTAAAATTTTTTTCTATCTTCTGGAAGATATTTCCAGTCTGTTCACAAAATTTGGAGTGATTTAAAATTTTCATCGTACCACTTGACGTGAAATAGCCCATATTTATTAAAATTTAAATATTTATTTATATATTTATTAAGTTATTAATGTACGTTGTGTTCGACTGACCATACGCATAAATTATTTTAACAATTCTTAAGTAAAATGTATTATTTAAGCTACAAGTATCGATTTGAATTATAACATTGGTATCGTTTCTTAATTTTAAATAGATCGCAAGTTATGAATTTTAATAATAAAATTTATCTTGGTAGCTAACAAACATATTTAAAAATATGAGGTTAAAAAAGTGTAAAAAACCATGACACTTTAAAAATAATTTTTATGGGTGCTAATGTTGTAAAGATGCTGTAAAATTAAAAACTTTTTAAACACTTGTTGTATGTAAGTAAGAATAAAATATTGTACGTTAAGTGTGTGCGATTGTTATCTGCAAAAGAAATATCTTCTTTTCGACCATTCAACTTCTCCAAAAGTAATTATCACGTGCAAAACTACAAAAAATCATTAAAATTTTTATAGTATAATCATAGTATTTATTGACTTTGTAAAACATTAATTATCATATTAAATTTTAGATTTTACTTCTTTTTAATACTATTTCAAGACCCAATCTTGTTATATTTTTTTATTTTAAAATATATTGTTTTCTGCACAAAATTTTTGCGTGAAAAAATGTAATAATAATTTGATTGGATTATCTCGACAAAACAGGAACGAACAATTTCTTTCACTGTAAATGAAAATTTAAGAAAATTTGTCTTATTGCAAGCTCTTCTATCAGAAAAAATCATGGGACTTGCGTTAAATATATCTTTTCCACTCTGTAAGTTTCAGAGTAGACTAATTTAAGAGAGCTGTAAAAATATATAGAATAAATTAATATGTTATCGTTAAAAGTTAAGAATTATGTGTTTTTGACAGCTATATTAATTATAGCTTTGTACTCCGTGAATATATTTAGTACTAATAAAAGGACAACACGTAAAGTTAAAGGAATAAAATAGTATTTCCATTAATAAACATGATTAAAACTGCATTTTTTAACAATTATTATTTTTTAATAGTTTATATAAATAATCTATTAATTTTTTTTATAATTTTGAAATTTCTATATGTTTAGGTATACACAATGTTATGGTCATAAAATAAGGTTAGAAATACAATTATATTGAGATTTACTTAATTACTGTTACACATTATTTTTAAGTACGAAAAAGTAATAATCTTCAGAGTGCTATATAAAAATGTAGGATAATTGTACAACTAATTATCGCAAAACAAATTATTAATAAATAATTACTAGTTATCGAATATGAATTACGTATGTAATAGAAAATATAACTACCGATAAGGAAACAAAACTACAATTATGCATAAATAAATTATATCTTACCCTTGTATCTAACTCTTGTTTGCATACAACTATCGTTTTATTCATATTTTTTCATTAAATAAAGTATTTAAAATGAAGAAACCAATTTAAAAACATTCCATCAGGTGCATCATGCTCATTGATATTTTATTTACTTATATTATAATATCATACCTTAAATTGTTTATCACTTTTTTTAAATATTTTGTGCACGTCGTTCTAACATAAAAAGAAAAAATTTAATTTTATGAATTATGCTATAAATTAGTTAAGGAAATATGATTTCAAGTTACTAATTTTGCAGCGATTGGTAGATTACGTTACATTAACTATGCTTGGGGTTTCTCCATGCATAAAATTGTTTACATATTAGGCCATTTCTATAAAATAATGTCATGTAATATTTTAAATTTTTATATGTTATATGTTATGTGTATAATAATTAACTTTTCCAAAAAATTTGTTATTTAACAGGTTGTGTTGTCTGCTACAAAGTTAAAAATGTACAAAAATTCGACCATGCGGCCATCGATCATGCATACAATGCATACAAAGTTGGAGCCATAGATGGCAATTCAAAACCATGCCCGGTATGCCGAGAATTTATTGTCAGCCACTTGCCTCGAGCGCTGATGCCTTTACAAACAAATAATATTAATGAGCAATAAAAAATATATTTTGGTCCATTTATTTTTGTAAATAAAATATATTTAATTACAATACCTTAGATAATTTTTACGTTATCCCAGAAAATTTTCCTATAATTCACAATGATTTACAAAAAAACATGCACTGCGGATAAACCATATAAAAAAATTTTGATAGTTTCCACGTACACCTTTTTACAGGTTTTTTACGTATCCCCGACACCTTTATTCCATTTCATTCCCTTTTTAATTTTAACCCCCTCTTTACCCCACCTTCTCCGCATTCGCTCTGGGTTATGCCCGTGGAGAGAGGGAAAACCTGTGGCCAAACCCGTTGGGATAAATGCCATTTAGGAAAACCTCCTCCGAGAAGGGCGGTGTATTTGAGAACAATTCTGTTTGGGTGGCAAGGTCACATTGCGTAGACTTTAACACCGAAACCGAATGTCTCACACCTCCCGCTCACGTTGTGGAATGTGAAAAACACCTAACCGATCATTTAAGCTAAGCCCGAGAATGGTCACCCATCCAAGTGCCAACCGCGCTCGGTGCTGCTTAACTTTCATGACCGGCCGAGGTGCGTTTCCCGCCACTCCGCCACCGTGTCGGTGATAAACCATATATTCTTCACATAATTATTTAAGGGAACGCGACACTCAATATTTACCGGCGAGTCAATAGAAATGAAAAAATTATTCTGGTTGAATAAGTAAAGCAAAATGTGCAAAACAAAGACATCAATGCCCTTCCTTTGACTACTGTGTGCAATTTGACACAAAAATATTGTTGCACTAAAGAAGAGTAAAATTTCCTTCCAATGCCATTTATTAACGCAATATTATTTTTGTTTCAAATTTCACTCAGTGACAGATAATAGTCAATGGAAGGGCAATGATGTCTTTATTTTGCACAATTTACTTTGTTTATTTACCGAATAGGTTTTGAATTAAATCAGCTTTTTCAGGTTTTTTAATTATTAAAAGCAATATGTACTAAATTTCTGAACAATTTTTTTATTTAACGTCGCTCTGTTTATGGTTCTGTACCGGTGCTAATCAGCGACGGAAGCATGCAATGCGTTTCTTAACAAAGCACTTGCGAAATAAATTCAACATTGGTGCTTAAATCAAGCAGCAGAGATCGAGAATTAAACTTGCATCATCGAGTTACGAGCCCCATCACATTACAAACTTTACTCATTTACTCAAATGAAAAAATTTACTCATAGTGATATTTCTAGACCCTGTAACTGAAAAAAATTTAATTTATAGAATTTTTTAAAAATGTCAATTCTGATTTTTAAATGTTGAACACCGCATTTTGTAATATGTTTTAAAAATTGGAAATTTTGTATGACAGGTAATAAACTGTCCATTCAATGTATTGCTACTAACTTGTTTGGGCGAAAATGAGTTAAAAATAATTCCATTTTTTCAGTGAAATGAAATACTTTCTTTCAACATACATTAGTCACGGGTGGGGTCCGATTTTTTGAATACTCATTCAAAATTTGAACATTATTTAGAATTATAAAGTAATTTACTCATTTTATGTAATTCGAACCAAAACTTCTTATTTTAAAATTCGAACAATCAACACTTTTATATTTGTTTGATTGATAATAGGCAAACAATGAATAGTAAAAGAAAAATTATTCGTCTACAATTTGAAATTCAAAAGTTTTGTTGAACTACATAAAAACTAATAGAAATAATCATTAATGTGGCTTTCTTAGTTAGAAATAAAAAATGCAATCTTAATTTCATACAATTTGAATGAGTATTCAAAGAATCGGACCCCATCCGTTGGTAATATAACAAGTGAATAATTGAAAATAAAATTATTGTACTGTACAGAATTACTAAGGAACGTATGTTACATTTGGAAATTAT
Source organism: Theocolax elegans (assembly GCA_026168455.1). Classification (NCBI taxonomy): domain Eukaryota; kingdom Metazoa; phylum Arthropoda; class Insecta; order Hymenoptera; family Cerocephalidae; genus Theocolax; species Theocolax elegans. The sequence goes on from JANSJX010000312.1 coordinate 11,193, forward strand.
GTTCGTTTTATTATAATGGACCTTGATAGGATTCACATTCAATTTGTAGCTCGTATAGAGTAGGTTTGTATACAAAGAGAAAAACAAGATATACTTTTGGCCTCACGATGAAGTTTTTTTTAAACTTCTGTCATTTTTATTGACCTTTTTTACGCAATTGATAATTATTAGAATGTGAGGATCTATTTTTTCTGTGTATTTTTCTGTGATTTCTAATTATTTTTAAGCTTCGCAAGTAGCTTTCGAAATGTTAAGGGTAGAGTATGGTCGAAAATTTAAAAAGAAATCAATTTATTTTTATTTTATAAACAAATTCTAAATGTTACGTAGCATGTGCGTAAATAATGTTTAATTTATTTGTTTAATATTATAAAACTTATGTATCTACCTAATTTCAGCATTAGATAATCTTCATTTAGTGCAATAAGTCATGTATTTTTATCTTTAAAGCTAAATAATTCAAAAACTATTTTTTATACCTTTAAAACATTCCTTGCATGATAATTTTTATCGTAGACTCCTGAAATTTTGCACACATCTTGAGGTACGTATGAATTGTATGAATAAAGCTACACAGCCTTTTTTTTTTAAACTTAAATGTGACATTATTATTACTATATTTTTAATGAAAAATCTGACATTTTTTAAACAATTATTTAAACTAATCAGGTTTATCGAGACAGAAAGTGCATTTTTCTAGATAAACCTTATTCGCTGTGTAAAGTTAAAACTCTTGTATGTATAAGTTCGAAACTTCTTCATCGGAGTCCTTTGATAACTTTTATCCTGCAAGGAGTTTTTTTAATTTGTAACTGTTTTAGGCCTATTTTGTTAAATATTTTAATATTTTACGTAATTTGGGTGTTAGTATTTTATAAAACTTACAAAAATATTTTTCTAACCATATTCTACCCTTAAAAATTTTAACAATGGTGTAACAATGTTTCGGATTAATTCAGTAATAAATTAATAAAAATCAATATATTTGTAGAACGACTATTTTTATGTGACATAAACAATCGTTGATATCATTAATAAACTGCGTTAAAAATATCTTTTATAACGTATATAAAAATCATTTATTAGTTTTGCATGTCTATCAATTAAATAAATAATGAATGAACAAATAGTCTTTAACGAAATCTTATACATTGAATATGCTTATCTTAAATTTTATCTTCACTACTACTTCGATTGAATGTTGCAAAATATGCATGCACGTTTGACCAAAATTACTGAAATAAGTCGATTCATCATTTGCGTATAAATATTGGTGCACAATGTACGCAATGATGCGTGCGCGATATTCCATAAACTTATTATTTAATTTTACTAAATTCTGTGTGCACAAAAAATTATCTAAATGTTAATGTGGACAATATATACGTGTACTTGTGCCAAATATTATTTAAACGACTGTGACTAAAAATTTGCGTATAAATTTTAGTGTGCACAAAGTCACATTTTTGTAATAATAAGTGAACGAAAATATGATGCATTAAATATAAATTTTTTTATTTTATATTAACTTCAATCACGTGCATAAAAAATATTATTATACGAGTTACTTTTTACACGTGCACAATATTTTTGTTTCATTATTTCATTGTGAAAAAAAATTTGTGAACAATTATTCACTTCATTTTTTTAATCTTTAGTTAAAATGTGTACGATAATCTGTGTATAATACTATACCTTTATTATTATGTTTAATATTATGTGCACAAAAAGTATGTGTTCAAAATTATTTATTTATTTTTTTTTAATTAACGTGCACAATTGAAAATGCATTGTAAACAAATACATTGTTCAATTTTATGTGTACAACCTTTAGGTGTACGATTCTTATGTGCCTAATTCATCCTAGGTTTGCAGACCTTTTCAGGTGTTGAATATATTGTAGAAATAAATATTTATATCAAGTTTTACAATAATTGGCAATTTTGTAGAATGAAAAATTAAATTTTACCTGAATATTAAATATAGTACAAGTGTGCGTTGTCGAACAACATTTAAAATGAAATCAACGAGTATTTATACAGATATACAGTCATAGTTTCTGTACATACATTTGTCTCTTTAAATTATATTCATAAACATTTCTATATTGTCGGTGTAAATGTTGAGTATCTTCGATTTTGTTAATCGTTGATTTATGATGATTGATATGTATAACATTTCCGAAATGAGTCTTTTAATTTCTTTTACAAGAATGAACCGTTGTTACTGCACATATTTGAAATAATGTAAATCACAATTTTAACTGGGACGAGGCGAAAATAATAGATGAAGATTGTTATAAAAAAGCGTCACATTTTTTAATAATAAGTTAGTTACAACAAACTGAAGAAAATTACGTTTTGGAAAACCTCAATACAAAGTACATATTTGATTTGAATAAAAAAATATTATCTACAACATTCAAATTTTTCAAAAATAAATTTTTACAAAATCGAAAATTGGTTAATGGTCACACACATGGACACATACATTCGTAAAGACATTCTCTAAAAATGCATTTTTTGGAATGTAGACGTGTCAAAACACGTAACATGTTATCAGTAAATCGAAAAATTAGACTGAACGAGTACGTAAAATTTTCAAACTTGTTGGTTAAAAAAAGAAAAGAGTATGCATAAATATTCCGTGTAAAAATACTAAAATCCTCTTTCGGTGTACACCGATATTTATTCGATTGTTATTGTATACGGGATTTGCCCGGCTCGGTTAATAATCATAATTGACGTATTATTTTACAGTGGTTACCGCGCGTGTAAAGCACGCAATGCAACCGCTTCCCTCCCCCCCCCTCTTTCCCCCCTTCACCCCCCTCGCCGCCGTCGTTCATGGTCCCGCAACTGTAATTTTCTTAAGCTTTGATGAAGTTGACGGTAACTCGTTCAGTAAGTTTAAGTGCCGGGGAACTAGGGAACTCTATCGAAAGCTTTCGAAAGTAAGTGGTTTACGTCACTTACCGCAATTAAATGTTCAACCGCTAACTCGCATTTACAGTCGTAAGACCTCCGGTGTACCCTCCTGTACGAGTGTTGCCCTCAAACCTTCCTTCTTTCACCGAGCGTACCGAATGGTCTTAACCATTCCGGGTCATTGTCTTTTTCGGTATTGCAGTTTCGATATGAGCCCTTTTTCTTCTTTCTTGTATATATCTATAGGGGATAGTAAAGATTTATTATTTTATTTTGGTATATGTTTGTGGAATTTATATTGAATATGCAGGCTACCGACATTAACTGATTTTTCACATTTATCTTTCAATTTGTACATTTGTTTTATGTATGCGTTAAGACAAATTTTATGAATTAAAACTATAACCCCATTAAGTCCCAAAAATGACATTTTTAATCACGGTTTTCACGGCTTGACTACTGATAAAAAAGCTGTAAAAAATTTGAAAGATAGTGTTTCCGACGTAAAATTAACTGATCTTTCAGAATATGATATTCATTTTTTCAAAAAATGTACCTTTGACGAGCTATTTAGGTTTTTTTGCAAAAATAACGCGAATTTTCGAACCTCTTTTTTTTTATCGAACGTTTTCGTATTGAAATCTCATAAGGATTCTTGTTATAACTATGAAAACCACGTCAAATGATCCTAAACTTGAAGTTAAGTCATTGACAATTGTCAAATTTCATGTGGAAATACACAAAATGGCGGCCTAAAGATAGAAAAAATGTCAAAATCTTGAGGAATTTTTTACTCAAAAACGATGGACTTTAGGAAAAAATTTTATAGAATAAAAAGTTCTTAGAATTCATCAAAGAATACGCTGGAATTTTTTCAGAATTTTTCGACGACTTTATTAAATTTTCAAAAAATTTGCACTTTTGAAAAATCCAAAAAGTCGTCAAAAAATTCTGAAAAAATTCCAGCGTATTCTTTGATGAATTCTAAGAACTTTTTATCCTATAAAATTTTTTTCTAAAGTCCATCGTTTTCTAATAAACGTTCACTGAAGTCTATTTTTGTCTATTATTTACGAATTTTGCGTTATGGTTCGTTATTGTATTACTGTTTATTTCTGATTTCATATGGGATGTAACAATATTTTTTCACATTATTTTATTAAAAAATATTTCTTTACAGTATATATTTTTTTATTATTTTTATCTGTTTTTTAATATTACTGATAAATTTCATGGTCGATAATACAGAACATTGAAAAAAATAGGTTTTTTGGAGATTTGCTATAAAATTGCAATTTCTTTCATATGACGTATCTTCATAAAACAAGACATTGATAGAATAATTTCTGCTCAAAATAATAGTATTATATCTCAGTTATGAATTGTGAAGGAAATATATATAAAAGAATGCTGTAGTTTGGTAAACTAATAATATAAATTATCACTATAAGTAATTATATTACTTATAATTATACTTATATTATAATAGAACTGATATTACTTATTCAAAGTAATATAAAAATGTTGTCATCAGCAAAACGGTTACGAAGAAGTAACCGACTAGACGTAGAAATTGAAGATCGTGGAGATGGATACTTTGATGCTATAATTGTTCCTCAAGATGATGGCTCTGGAATATCTGACTCTGATTCTGAATTCGAAGATCCTCAGGTTTTAGATAATGAAATTCCAAATATCAATTATCGTCAAATATCGAGTAACTATAAAGAAGATCAGTCGAATCTTGAACCGAACTACACTTACGTATGGAAAAGTGGAGAAAAAAAATATGAAAATTATCCTGAAGATGAAAACTTACTCTCAGAGAATACGAAAACACTTATTCGTGGATCTTCATATGTTCAGCTATTTGAACTTTTTTTTTTCCTCAGATTTGAAAAACTATATTATTGAAAGTACTAAAATAAATGGCTTCGATTTGACACCAAATGATTTAGATGTTTTTCTGGGAATAATTATAGCATCAATTTTCAACCAAAGGAAATCTTAGAAAGATTTTTGGTCCGAGAGGCCATTATTGGCGTGCCCTGCTATAGCTGCAGCAATGAGTCGCAATAAATATCTTGAAATTAAATCAAAATTGAAATTTTCTAAACCCAAAAATCAAAATCATGATGATAGAGCTTGGAGAGTACGTAATATTTTACAAATTTTCAAGAAAAATATTTTGCAATTTGGGTTTTTTTCTACTGCTTTATCGATAGATGAAATGATGGTGAAGTTCCATGGGAAAACAGTTTTGCTTCAGTTCATGAGAGATAAACCTGCGCGTTTCGGGATTAAAATGTGGGGTATTTGTAACGTACATGGATATCTGTTTGATTGTGATATTTATTGTGGCAAGGGTTCAAATATTTATTCGTCTAATAAACAAGTGAAATTATCTAAATGTCCTTTAGGAAGTCGTGTCGTTATGCAGATGGTTCAAAAGCTACTCGTTTCTGTTGTTCCAAGAAAAATAATTCAATACCATTTATATTTTGACAACTTTTTTTGTAATCCAGATTATTGATCCATTTGCGAACATTAGGCTTGAGAGCAACTGGTACCGTCAGAAGGAACAGAGTGAAAACTGATAATGAATTGGATAAAAAAGCTGAAAGAGGAATGTTTTCAGTCAAATACGAAGAAAAAAGCGGTTTAAATTATATCACAGTCATGGACTCTAAACCAGTATCTATACTTTCAACCGCGGCGGGTGTGACTCCAATGTCAACAGTAAAAAGATATTCAAAAGAAGCTAAAACTAAAAATGACATACCTTTTCCTAGAGCATTCTCACAGTATAATAGATATATGGGTGGTGTCGATCTACACGATGGACATTGTAGTAATTTGATGTCATGCATAAGAGCAAAAAGATGGACGTGGTCAATATTTCTTCGACTAATCCAATCATCGATTACAAATGCACTTGTTATTTATAATATGTCTAATAATGAAAAAAAAATTGGATCCAAGGAAATAGCTTTAGAAATCGCTGAATTTTATCTTGCAAAGGGAAAAAAGGAGGGTGTGCAAAAAGAAGCATCACATGAAATGCTAACGGAAAAATCAAGAAAAAATTGTAAGAATTATAAGAAATGCGGCATGAGAACAAATAAAATGTGTAAGATTTGTAATGCTTTCTTTTGCACTTTCTGCTTGACATCGATCTGTTACAGAACTTAAAGAAAATAAAGAAAAAAATTATAAAAAAAGCGAAAAACAAAAAATTAAAAAAAAAATAATAAACAAAGTAAAAAAACATAAAAAAAAGCAAACAAGGTTCTTCATATACATTTACCTCCACGCGGTAAGAACCGGAAAACGTCGAAAAGAATTTGACGGCTAAAGTATGTATAGTAAATAAAATGTGTACGATAAAACGTATCAGATAGTTTTTGAAATATTTTTAATGATACATAAAAAATGTAGTAAAAATCGTACATACACTGAATGTTGGTAAGAGACAAAAATAGACTTCAGTGAACGTTTATTAGAAAACGATGGACTTTAGAAAAAAATTTATAGGATAAAAAGTTCTTAGAATTCATCAAAGAATACGCTGGAATTTTTTCAGAATTTTTTGACGACTTTTTGGATTTTTCAAAAGTGCAAATTTTTTGAAAATTTAATAAAGTCGTCGAAAAATTCTGAAAAAATTCCAGCGTATTCTTTGATGAATTCTAAGAACTTTTTATTCTATAAAATTTTTTCCTAAAGTCCATCGTTTTTGAGTAAAAAATTCCTCAAGATTTTGACATTTTTTCTATCTTTAGGCCGCCATTTTGTGTATTTCCACATGAAATTTGACAATTGTCAATGACTTAACTTCAAGTTTAGGATCATTTGACGTGGTTTTCATAGTTATAACAAGAATCCTTATGAGATTTCAATACGAAAACGTTCGATAAAAAAAAAAGAGGTTCGAAAATTCGCGTTATTTTTGCAAAAAAAACCTAAATAGCTCGTCAAAGGTACATTTTTTGAAAAAATGAATATCATATTCTGAAAGATCAGTTAATTTTACGTCGGAAACACTATCTTTCAAATTTTTTACAGCTTTTTTTATCAGATAGTACAGCCGTTGAAAACCGTGATTAAAAAATGTCATTTTGGGACTTAATGGGTTAAAGAATTTCAATTGCACTATGTACAAAGAGTTTAGTACAATAGCTTATGGAGATGTATGTGAAGGATATGAAGGATATTGTTATGGGTTTAAGTCTCTGTTTTGAATTTTTTTATAATTACGGTTTAGAACGAAAATTGAGACCACAACTTTGTAAAGATTTTCAAGTGGAAACAGCGAAAAATTATAAAAGTGGTAAGCATTTATCTACATAAGATATATATTCAGGATTTTTAGATAGAAATTGTATTTTACGCTATACAAATAAAATTTATATTTTGAATCGCCGCAACAGAAGCGTATTGGAAAGCGCAAACGGTATTGAAGCTTCATCATCGGGAAATCGTGTACGCCGATTACTAGATGGATCGAACATAGTAACACTGCCGACTGCAAATAATTCTACAGCGTCTACATTGCAAGCTCAACCTCATCAAGCTCAAAAACAGAACGTAAACCTCTCGTAATATTGCAATAGAACGGGCTACATCGGCTCTGGCAGACTCTGTCACCCCAGAAGTCATCGTTGTCATCGAACCAACTTCAACAAGCGTAATCGAAAAATAGACACGATTCGGACACTATGGGTAAATCTGAAGAAGTTGTCAAGACTACGAAAAAGTGAATGAGCTTACGAGTGGTAAGTCAACGATGATGGAACACTTTGAGAACACATGTAGATAAATTTTCTGCATTACTAATTTTTAAAATTTGGTCATTATAATTGAACAGGGTGCTTCGATATCACTACAATTATTACTATCGTTGAGCTCGAACAGTGGTCCCGATCTACAGCAATCGCAGCAGCTACTACCGCTATTACCAACGAGGCCATTTGTGTCATTAAGTAATACTGTTTGTACTAGTTTGTATGTACTAAAACAACAACAGCCGTCATGATTTCAGTAAAAGTATCGTTATCTAGCGATTCATTTCCTGAATAAAGAATGCCTAGTTACAGAGGCATATACCAGAATTATTCTAACCACGAGGTAGTTTTCATTTTCGTTTGTTTTTTTTTATAATATATCTGTAATTTTATAATAAAACAACGAGAGAATTTGATTTATAGATTAGGAAGACAAAGTGATAAAGATATATCGTAAAATCAGTGTCATCAAATGTACTGAATAATATGAAGACACAAGAAGCAAACGGTTTTAACCAAAAATTCAAACTTCAGAGAAAAAAAATAGATAGTTCGAACGGAAAATGTGTTATAAAATTGTAAAAGTGAACTGAAAATACTTCTATAGTTTGCTTTGAATCTACTTATTACAATTGAACTTACTTTTAATGTTTATTTAGTTTGGAATGTGTAATATATAATAAAATAATATTTTATTTATTATTATTATTAATAATGTTTATAGCTGTATGAACCCTCCTCGGGTTCTTGGTAAGCTGAAAAATAAAAAAAAATTAATAATGTTCATTTTTTTTCTCTGGAGTTTGAATGCTTTATTAAAACTGTTTACTGCCTGTGTTTTTACATTATTCAGTATATTTGATGACATCGACTTTCGATATATCTTTATCACTCTGTCTTCTAATCTATAAATCAAATTCAGTATTTTATATATTATTTATATTTCATTATAAGTTTAAAAGAAACGTCTATATATTCCAGGGAAATCGATTCATCATTGAGACGACACAGTTTACCGAATCTCCTAACTGGTTTCATACCATAATTAGCAAGTAACCGTTCAACGTATCTCGCTCACTAACTTGCAGGTAATAATTCAGCGGCAATAGCTGACAAATTTCTTCTGATTCTCAATTTGATTATTACTTGGCGTTTTACAATGGCTTTTTCTCAGGATCAATACCATTGAATACTGCTTGACTGACTTGTCTGTTTGTACCACCTGAATTTAGTGCCTTCTACAAGAAATTACTTGTTACTTCATTATCGTCCTCTATTTTCCAAAATATACTTATGATGGTTCAATAACCCGCTGCATCAACATCGAAATAAACGAATTGGATTTCGCCTTCGTCATAATGTCATTAAGATATCGTAAGTCAACCAACGTTATTTATTTTTTACGTTTACATTTTAAAGGTTTGATATTATTTCATTGATATATATATATATATATATATATATACTAATTTATTGCAATTCCTTAAAAAACAAGTCTTTTTTTTATTAAAAAACATTTAATTTATTGTTTTTTCTTTTCTTTTACAGCATTTAAGATAATAATAGTATTATCAATAATAAATATTAATACTGATTTTTTTAAATCGAAAATAGACTTATAAAAAAACTAATGGATAAAACATTATAATACAAAAGAAAATATCCAGATTATTGAGTATAGCACCAAGTTTTCGTCTAGTTACAGCTGAAATATGGTTCTACCGACCTTGTTATAGCACAACAAAAATATGATTCCACCGATCTTACTGGAAATAGAACCAGCACCATCCGAAGGGTAGAGGAAACTACTCTTAAAATTTCAGCTAAATCAGTTGAAATTTTTTAAGATATTTGTGGAACATCGAATTGTTTAGCGACTGCGAGTCTGTAGCGCCAAAAATAATGGAAAATCATGTACTACGTTACATAGGAAAAAGTTGCGTCTATGTAATTAAAACATTTTGTTAATAGAAAGTTATTTGATAGGAGTTCTACATTTCGAGTTAGTGTGCGAAAAATGAACGAAAGTCGTTTTAGAGAAATTTTAAATTTATTATAGCTTTAATATGGTTCCACCGATATTGCTGGAAATAGAAACAGCACCTTCTTATATGTAGAGAAAACTACCCTCAAGGTTTCAGTCAAATCGGGTAATAACTTTTTGAGATATTTGTGGAACAACGATTTTTTTATTTTTCAATTTTATGATATTTGCGTCATTGTGAGTCTCTGGCGCCAAAATAGTCAAAAATCATGTATTATGTTAAATAGCAAAAAGTTGCATCTATTTAATAGAACATTTTGGTCAATAGTAAGTTTTTCGCTAAGATATGTATATTTGAGATATTGTACAGAGAATGAATGTAAGCAGTTTTTAGATAAATGTAAACTTTGTTATAGCTTAAATATGGTTTCACTGATGTTGCTGGAAATAGAACCAACACCTTCTTATATATAGAGAAACTACCCTCAAGGTTTCAGTCAAATCGGGTAATAACTTTTTGAGATATTTGTGGAACAACACTTTTTTCGATGACAAAAATATAAGGCTCTCCCGTATAACGGTCGTGCCTAAAAATTAGGTATATATAAATATGCACTTTTTAGGCACGACCGCTACACGGGAGAGCCTTATATTTTCATCATCGCAAAATGTGTGATGCATCAAATATACTAGATAATAGTTTGTAAGAGAAATTTATGTGTATTAAATTCATTTAAGGCCCTCCCTAAAATGTATGTATGGATGTATGTATGTATGTAATCATGTATCAAAGATAACTCAGTCAATTTTTTACCGATTTAGCTGAGATTCACAGGGTAACTTCGTCATAATGTAATTAGATAATGGTCCTATTTTCAGATATATAGCACTGAAACACTTTAAGTTATGGCATTATCTTTAATTCCTTAGAAACGGTTTTGTAGCATTATCTTGAAATGTATTAATCCTACATAAAAACTTTATACGGACGAAATGTTCGTTTCAAAATAACAAAACTTTTTCCTATTGTACACTTAACGCTCAAAACAATATTTTCGAAGATAAACATAGAAAAACGGTCAAAATATGAAAAAGCACAAAAAAAACACGTTTTTTCGCAATAAAACGAAATGTATTGTTTTTACTGAAAAACTTTTAAGGAACGAAATGTTCGTCTCAAAATAACAAAACTTTTTCCTATTGTACACTTAACGCTCAAAACAATATTTTCGAAGATAAACATAGAAAAACGGTCAAAATAATGAAAAAAGCACAAAAAAACACGTTTTTTTCTCAATAAAACGAAATGTATTGTTTTTACTGAAAAACTTTTAATGAACGAAATGTTCGTCTCAAAATAACAAAACTTTTTCCTATTGTACACTTAACGCTCAAAACAATATTTTCGAAGATAAACATAGAAAAAACGGTCAAAATTATGAAAAAAGCACAAAAAAACACGTTTTTTCGCAATAAAACGAAATGTATTGTTTATACTGAAAAACTTTTAATGAACGAAATGTTCGTCTCAAAATAATAAAACTTTTTTCTATTACACACTTAACGCTCAAAACAATATTTTCGAAGATAAACATAGAAAATCGGTTAAAGTAATAAAAAAAATATGAAAAAACGTTAAAAAGTTGACTTCTATTGTATAATTATTGTTGATGTAATATAATTTTCTTTTATCAGTATTTGTTGTTTGTAAGTCTTTAATATCTTTCTCCGGTTCATCATTTTCGTCATCTGATAAATTGCTACCATCTTGTAAATCTGGTCCAACTATTTCAGAAATATAGTCAAGTGACGCCTTAACCGTCAATTTTTCAGTCTTTCTTGAAGTGTCAAATTTTGTACACCATTCTAAAATTAATTATATTTATGTAAAAAATGAAAATAAAATATTGAAATTATTATTATTGTTACTAAAAATGATTCCTATCTAACATTTTTATTTTGAAGGCGTACTTTTGAAATTCAGGTACCCAACTGGTATGACTTCATCATTTAAATGCACTACACTTTCATACTCATCTTTAAAGTAAATTATTTTACAATTATTGTACAAAAAGTAAAAAATTATTTTCTTTTATGTTATAATAAATACTTACATTACAATACTTTTGATGTACAAAGGACAATTTAAACAAATGTTTTATACTCTCCTTCTCCTTCTCCAAAAATGTTTAAGCCATACTTTCCTTTCTAAAAAAATAATATATGTATGTATAAAATAATATACCTGTTAATAGACAATTACATTGTAATCTATCTTAAGATTTTTTAATAATATATTTTAATATAACAATTTCAAAGTATAAATTTTATTTGTACTGTAAAATACAATTTCTATCTAAAAATTCTGAATATATATCTTATGTAGATAAATGCACTTACCACTTTTATAATTTTTCACTGTTTCCACTTGAAAATCTTTATGAAGTTGTGGTCTGAATTTTTGTTCTATACCGTAATAAAATCAAAACAGATTCATAAGCTATTGTCCTAAACTCTTCGTACATAGTGCAATTGAAATTCTCCTTTAAGAAAAATGACCAAAATTGGAAGAGTGTGTTCATCTCTTGTAACTTCTCTATACCAAGTTGTTTACGCTCTGAAATAAAAAGAGATTCCATGAATTCTAAAATGAATGACTTTATGTAGATTTTATGAATAATGAATATAACAACATGATTAATATCAACATGATTTCTTTAGCTAAGAAAAGAAAACATATTATAATAATCATCATCACATCAAGAATTTAAAACTTAGTTCAAAAAGTAAATTCAAGATTTTTAATATCTTACCTTTTAAACAACGTGAATGCTATTTATGATACACTTGTTGAGTGAAACCGTTTACTTTCAATAACGAATGACTAGGATGTTGGAAAGTTGACAATGATTGCGGAGCACTACCGTAGCTACTAGCTAAGAAACCTTTGTTTGAACTTGTATCAGCACTACTTCTGTAAATATAAAATAAAAAGAAAAACCTATTATTATTGTAATAGAAAATAAAGCTAAATATTCAAAACCATAAAAAATATCACATTAAGTAATAAAAGTTGTTAGAAGATAACACATTAAATATCAGTTAATGGATTGAAAATCTTCATGATGTTCGAAAAAACGGTCAAAATAATGAAAAAAGCACAAAAAACACGTGTAATCTTCATAATCTTCAAAAACACAAAAATCTTCATGATGTTCGAAAAACACTTTAATTAATATTGCATAATTACATAATTTAACAATTGTTATATATGTTAAATAAAAATTATACTGCGCTTAAATTATCAATTTTATAAGCTTATTTCAAAATTAACATCTATGTAATTTAGGAGTCTACTGCTGGACACCGTAGCGAGCAGACGTGTTTATAATCGCGTGTTGTTGATAGTATTTAACTGTGATTATCCGTAGCGAATTTCAAAGTGTAAATATTCTACTGCGAGTGAACAGTGACAATTAAGTAATTTCAAACTGCATATGCAGTCTGAATTGATATAACTAACACCTAAAAAAATGGCTACCACTTCAGATGGGATGCCAAATAGTCAATCTTCAAGTACAAATCAACCTGCCGTATCTCAAACCTACGCAAATGTTACTAAACAACAATTATTGCCAACGAAAGAGCAAGCAATAATAATTGATTCCATTGAAGGTCTTACAAATGACGATTATATTGACGGTCTGGAGTTATTAACTAATGTGACAACATTACACATATTTCTAAAATATCTGGTTCAAGAGTTTGTGTTTATTTAACGAGTCAAGATCTAGTGTATCAGTTATCAAACCAAAAAGTAAAAGTTAAGGATTACCTGTTAAGTATAAAACCTTTCATGGAAAGAAACAAAAGAGTAGTCATTTCAAATGTCAATCCTGGTATTCCTGACTCTCTTATAATTGCTGTTCTTAAAAGTAAAGGTATCACACCCACATCTCAAGTTAAACCAATTAAAGCCGGATTGCATAAGCCAAATCGTGCCCATATACAGTCATTCAGGAGACAAGTATATATTAAGGAGGAGCAAGAAGAATTAATTCCAGATACAGAACAAATATATTTTGATAATACTACGTACTGGATTTACTTAGTACCGATTCGACAAGCTGCTTCTTATGTAAACAAAGTGGGCATGTCGCAAAGTATGTCCGCTTAATAACAGTTCTATTGTAAATTCGCAAACATCAACAAGCAGTAACGATAGCCTTCCAGAAAATACAATGATTACAAGCTTCCCTACAATTTCGGAAACTTTTACACCAAGAGATCATATGAAAACCACTGCAAAAAATAAAAATCTTCTTAAAGACCTCCTCCACCGTCTGTTACATCTGATGAGTCTTCAATTATTCAAGGTGAAGAAATTAAAGTTAAGGATGACTCTATTAAAGACAATTCTGGAAATCAATCCCTACACCCCGATGCCAAAATTGATGAATTTCGAAAGCCAAAATTAAAAAAGACTAAGAAATCAAACAGTGAAACACAAAGTAAACAAAAGGATACTAAATTTGATTTAAGTGTACCTCTGAATCCAATCAAACAGCTATTTCAAGATAAACAAGATGAGCGTCCTTTAAGCTATGAAGAATTCAAAGATTTCCTAGAAGTCTCACACGGCGTATCTAATATATATAAGTTAGCCTTAGAGTACACAGAAGAAATAGATAACCTTATAGAAATGATAAATTATAGCTACCCTCACATTGAAGACAGAAGTTTAAAAATTAGACTTACGAAAATTAAAAATAAGTTAACTTCTCAAAGTAGTGACACTGAAACAGATCTGGACCAATCACCAAACCCTTCGTAAAAATATATTATAACTGTAAGAACAAAACATAACTATATTTTGAAACCTTGTTATGAGTTTATTGGAAAAAAAATTTAAAATTGTATTTTGGAACGCAAGAAGTATTATTAATAAAAGAAGAGAAGAATTAGAACGAATCCTGCTAGATCTCGATATATTCATTTGTGTTGAATCCTGGCTGTCAAGTAACAAAGTCAACGAAGAAGATTTTCATTTTAGTGGATTTAAAACCTTCAGGAAGGACCGAATACATGGAAGAGGAGGCGGCATACTACTACTTATCCGAAATAACATCGCCTATTTAGAACTTGCGAACCTTAAAACACCGCATATATCTGTCGAAGTAGCAGGTATTAGGATCACTAATTTTAAGAAACCTCTAGATATTGTGGTATGTTATCGATCACCAGGCATTGTACTCTCTCAAATGCAGTTTAATACTATATTTCAAATATTATTGAAAAAAATGATACTATTTTAATGGGTGATTTTAATGCGCATCATTCCCTTTGGAATTGTGAAAAGACAGACATTAAGAGGACGTCGAAGCTAGCATTTTTACCATCAGAGTAACACTACCTAATGGCACATATTCGCAATTACAGTTTCACACTATTCTTCGTTATTGCCGCTGGATTTCAATGAAATTTGCACAGGATATATAAAATGATGCAGAGAAAAGCGGCGAAAATTGAAAGAAAAACCTTTCTGATTAGTCTAAAACTGCTAACCCCAACATCGATGCACTCATACAGCGCCACCTCTTGGGGAATATCCTTACTACATACGTATAACGTACGCGGTGGGGTAGCAGTTTTTGACTAATCAGAAAGGTTTTTCTTTCAATTTTCGCCGCTTTTCGATGCACAGCCCAATTCTCTGTATCATTTTATATATCCTGTGCAAATTCATTGAAATCTAGCGGCAAATAACGAAGAATAGTGTGAAACTGTAATTGCGAATATGTGCCATTAGGTAGAGTTCATCAGTTTTTAGACTAATCAGAAAGGTTTTTCTTTCAATTTTCGCCGCTTTTCGATGCACAGCCCAATTCTCTGCATCATTTTATATATCCTGTGCAAATTTCATTGAAATCTAGCGGTAAATAACGAAGAATAGTGTGAAACTGATTGCGAATATGTGCCATTAGGTAGAGTTACTCTGATGGTAAAAATGCTAGCTTCGACGTCCTCTTAATGGGGAAAGACTATTAGAAAGTTTAGAAAATACTGACTTATTCCTCCATAATTTAAGAACAAAATCATATTTTCAACCCTACAATAATGTATCATCAAATTTAGACCTCATATTTTCGTCCATTAGTATAGCTCATAATATTAATATTAAAATGAATTCAGAGCCTTGGGGATCGGACCACTTTCCTATTTACATCGAACTCGGAAGCGAAAAAAATTTCTATAGAAAAAAATCATTTAATTTAAAATCGACTAGAACTAATTGGACATTGGTAAATGAATATCTGGAAAAAAATTATTATCAATTCATGTCTCTAGAATATGACCAGGCCGAAGCAAATTCACAATACGAACTCTTTACAAACATAGTTAAGAATGCTATTAGTTTAAATACCCCTAAAAGAAAAACCATAAATAATGCATTTCATAGAAATCCTGTATCTTGGTGGGATTCGGACTGCGATAGGGTTAAAAGACTCAGAATTGCTGCTTTTAAAAAATATGAATTTACAAAAAAAATTGTTGATTATGAAGAATATAAAAAGCACTGTTATGAAGCCAAAAAATTATTTAAATCCAAAAAGAAAGAAAATGTTGTGAAATTTACAGAATCAATTAATTTTCGAACAAACTCAAATTATGTATGGAATAAATCAAAATTATTAAAAAATAAATGGATAAAATAACCCCTTCGCATACGTCCGAAAACCACCAAGTTAACGAGAAAATAAATGTTGCCTTAAATAAAATTTGTCCTGCTTGGAGTCCTACTAAGCCCAACTGGTTACCTAAATGTAGTAATAACGAATTTTTAAGTTCGCAATTTGACTTTGTTGAATTTACAACAGCGTTAGAGAGTACTAACAAAAAGTCTGCATGTGGTATGGACGGGATCGATTATCAATGTTTGTCTAACTTACCAATAAAATATAAATTAATATTGCTAGACATTTACAATAATATGTACCTCACGAGCAAATATCCAGATGAATGGAAAAACAATTATTTACATTTTATTAACAAACCTGATGGGAATAATGTCAGGCCTATAGCCTTATCTTCGTGTTATTGTAAATTATTTGAAAAAATGGTAAAACATCGATTGCAATGGTACATTGAATATAAGAATTTACTACCGAAAAGTCAAACTGGTTTTCGTAAAGGTCAATCTACAATTGACAACCTAACCAATCTTTCCCTTTTTATAGAAGAAGCTTTCAGTAAGAAAAAAGATGTTTTGGCAACCTTTCTAGATGTAAGCAGTGCGTTTGATAATGTGAACATTAAAATTTTGTTAAAAAAGCTTGCGAATATTGGCTGTCCAGCTAAATTAGTTAAATTCATAAGACATCTTACATTTGAAAGATACATTCATACATATAATTCTGGCGAAACGAAACTGATAAGTTATAAGGGTGTACCCCAGGGCGGTGTTTTAAGCCCTCTCTTATATCTTATATACGTATCAAGCATAATAGACAATGTACCTAAGAGTGTTAACATCTCCCAATTTGCAGATGACATTGCATTGTATTGCAAACGAGGCACATTGGACACCAGCAAAAAACTGTTAGAAAAATCTATTAATATTATATATAAAAACTTGTATGAATTAGGCTTAGAATTGTCACCTAAAAAAACAGTTTTTATTCACTTTAATACTCGTAATATTAGACCAGGTGTAACAGAAATAACGGTTAAAGATTCAATTATTAAATCTAGTAAAACCGCAAAGTTTTTAGGTCTTTTGTTTGATTACAAACTGTCTTTTAAGGATCAAATATTCAACATTAAAAATAGATGCTCGCGAGCGTTGAACATTGTTAAATTCTTAAGGAGTACGTGGCGGGGAGCAGACCCCTACACGCTATTAACTTTCTACAAAAGTTATGTACGTTCCGTAATTGATTATGGTTGTTTGTGTATTACCCCAGACAAACTAAAGATGCTTATGAATTGGAGAAGATTCAGTTTAATGCAATTGGACTTGCCTTGGGATATAGAATCAGTACTCCTGTCAATATTCTCATAGGTGAATCTAAATTGCAGCTTATTGAGCAAAGGACAAAATTTCTATGCTTTAATTATTTGAGTAAAGTATACAGCAATAGAAACCTTTTAATTTACGATACAATAAACAAAGTAAAAAAAATACTTAGTGATACAACTAATGATTATATTTATAGAAATAGGTTATTAAATCAATGCATTATTGAAAGTGATCATATAACAAAACATATTATTTCTAATACTCATTTCAGTATTTACAATTATAATTATAATGTTTTGACAAAACAAATTAATGTAGACATTAATTTCGGCAATACACTAAAAATAGCTCCAAATCCAAATTTAATAATTGAAAATCTTATCTCCGGAAATAATACATGTGCAATATATACTGATGGGAGTAAATCTCGTGATTCTATATCTTGCGGATCTGCTTGCATATGTCCCGAATTGAAAGTGTGTATAACAAAAAGTATTGATAAAAATGCGTCAATATTTACGACCGAGTGTATCGCTCTTAACGACGCTATGGATTTGGCTTTGAGTATGCCAGATCGTAATGTTTATATTTTCACAGATTCGCTAAGTGCTCTACTTTCCTTAAAAGGTGCAAGTGATAATATAAGAGTTAATCCTTACATATTGAG
The DNA here is from genome assembly GCA_026168455.1 of Theocolax elegans. Classification (NCBI taxonomy): domain Eukaryota; kingdom Metazoa; phylum Arthropoda; class Insecta; order Hymenoptera; family Cerocephalidae; genus Theocolax; species Theocolax elegans. The sequence continues at coordinate 29,575 of JANSJX010000312.1, forward strand.
CATAAAGAAAAAATGTGTGAATTTTCAATAAGATCGGATAGTAAATGTGAATTAAAATTTCTCTGGATTCCTGCTCATATAGGAATTCATGGTAACGAGGAAGCTGATGGCAGTGCCAAGAACGCAGCCAAAAAAATTGCAATGAACGATGTTAAAATCCCTTTTACTGACTTTCAAGAATTTTATAAAAAACGTGCTCATGTTGAAACAGTTACAATTATTACTAATCAAGGCCTTAGAAAAGGAACAAATTATTTTCAAAAATATTATAAAGCTAATGCCACCCCTTGGTTTAAAAATATAGACTTACCTCGAAATAAAATAGTTACTATCAATAGGTGCAGGTCAGAACATTACAATCTGGCATATTCTTTGACACGCGTTAAAATTATTAATGATCCCACATGTCAATGTGGTCATCACCAACAAGACCTCGATCATATTGTATGGGATTGTCCTATATATAACCAGCATCTAATCTTATTGTTACAAAAATTAAGTAAATTAAAATGTGTATTACCAACGACAACTTCGACATTGTTAATGTCACCAACCACATACTTATGTAAAACTATATGTGAATATCTAAAGAAATGTGACCTCTCAATTTAATAATATGTAATAATAGTTGTGTAACAAAATAATCTCTTTTTTGAGATTAAAATTGATAATAAAAAAAAAAAAAATCTATGTAATTTATATATTTACACTGAATATGTTCTCGGTCTTAATAATTATAAGTGCCATTCTTTTAAATTATTGTATCTATTATTACATAATAAGAACTTTAATAGTAAAATAATAAATACAACATCAAATGCAAATTTAATGTAATTTAAAATAAATTAAAAAATGTAATAATAAAATTTTTTGATACAAAATTTTATCGTTCGGTAATAATAAAATGTTACAAACCGTTAATGAATACCAGATCAACCTGGAGAAAGATTAAACATCGCCAAAACTATCCCAATAAAAAACAAGAGGCTCGTGGTTATTGTTGAATTGAACCATTTTTGTTCCACCTCACTACCATTATTACTTTTGTATTAAAATTGACTAGTAGGTGAATTACTCCTATAATTCATAATTATCTTATATAAATTATCTTTAAATTTAATTATAATGTATTCTATACAATTTAAAATATAAATAAAATGTAAAAAAATAAATATTACTTAGTAATTGACAACTTACAGCAACTTAATATTTTCAAAAATAAATAAATATAAATCTTATACAACAACTAAATTAACTTGATAATAAATAAAAATTATTTACCATCCAAAAATAGTTATTCTATTACTTTCGAACACTGCCAACATTGGACAAATACTGGACAAGAGCTTCTGCTATTTTGTAATGCTCACTTAAATTTATATTAGAATAACTAATATCATACAGTAAAACTACATGAAAATCATATAAAAACTATGTGTATACGTAACATATATATACATAATGTATAGGGGAGACTGGGGCATTTTGAACTTTTTTTTTATTTATTTTTTTTTGATCGAATACGATGTAATTTTGAACTTGGGACCATGGGAACTTCAAATCCTAGCAACTAACTATTAAGTCAAATTTTTTTACCTACGATATTTATTGCTGGGGCGGTTTATTTTACGGTTGAATAAACGGGCATTTTGATCAAAAATGCCCCAACCCTGGGGTATTTTTGAACGTACATTCGCCATGCGATGAATATGCTACACAAAATGACCGTGCACCCATTTAATTAGCATGTTCAAATTTACCCCAGGGTTCGTGTTCAAATTACCCCAAAATAGAAAAAAAAGTTTAAATACGCATTACGCAGCAATGAATTAATATTTTTCAACGTAATTACGATCAAAAGAAAGCTAGTATGAATACTTTTAACATGTGTGATTTGCAGGTACATAGAACCTACAGCGCAAATTTGCTATCAAAAACTAAGAAGTACAAATAAATAAAAATGAGATTTTCATTTTGGCAGGTCTCGAGTAAACGTAAACAATCGATTCGGAATATCTCGTAACTATGGGGGATTTAAGATAATATCATTTATTAAAAGAAACCGGGCTCGGCCCCCCTAGTTATGAAATAAATTTTGATTTTAACTTATATTATATTTTTAAAAATTAAATCCAAAAGGTTGGTTTTGAAAATTAATTTTTTATTACATTTGTATAAGTTATATAACCTTTTTAAAAAAAAATGCATTTTTCGATTTTAAGCTTCTGACTGAAAAAAGTGTCACAAGCTTTTTTTCGAATTTCGTTTCATATATTATATATTATAGATGAAGAAAAGTGAGGTCCGAAAGGTGTGCCTCAACAAAAAATTCTTCTGGATTTCGGGGAACACGATTTCGAAGATTTCGCGTGCATTTCCTAATTAACATTAATTTTTTCACCCCATACAATTTCGAGGGATTTTCTCCTTTACGTACAGTTTTGTAATTTTTTTTAATGAGCGTACAATTTAAACCGCTAATGTAATGTACTAAAGCTCGAATTAAAGCTCTCGATTTGAGCTTTTTCATTCATGTAACGTAAGTGCTGTGGCTGAGAGTTATTTTAATTTACGTAAAGTCTCTTTCCATCCAGATTTTTGCAAAAAAAGAACTAGTAAATCATTGTCCCTAGCGCTTATGGAGCGGTATTGCAAAAAAAATATATCTTCCAATCTCTTCCTTCAGTAACAATATAAAATAATAACAATTGTTGTCTACTTAACAACCACAATAAAAATTGATCCTCAATAATATCATAAAATTCACTTTATGTAATTTTAAGACTGGAACAGATTTCCAATAAAAACAAAAAAAATGTTTAGGTGCTCAAACTTACTTGTTTAAAAATTATTTTAACCTCAAAAAGTGAGTATTTCCAAGTTTATTTCAACAAAAGCTGTCTTTACAGATAATAAATAACTGTAAACACAGCTGATGTTGAAAAAAATTTGACAAATATAATAGATTGAAGTTAAATTAATTCTCAAACAAATTATTTTTAGTATCTATATAATATAATCTGTTTTCTGGAAAATATTTCTACTATGACCTTAAAATTTGGTGCATTTTAAAATTTTCATACGGCCACCTGACGTGTAATGACCCATATATATAAAACAAATCTCCATAAAATAATCATAAATTACCTACCGATTCAAATATATATATATATATATATATATATATATATATATATGTGTGTGTGTGTGTGTGTGTGTGTGTGTGTGTGTGTGTGTGTGTGTGTAAATCCCACAGTCCAAAAAGCGAGTATTTGGATATTTAACATTTCATCTTGAAATCTTAATGAGATGAGTTGAGAAATATGCGTAATTATACGTATTACGTTAATAAAATACAATCAATTTTTTTTATAATAACACGGTATACTCGATATATACCGAAATGCAATTATACAACACATATATTCATACACACGCAAAATCCCGGTTATAACTACAAATTCAATCGCGTTACAAACATTTACCCAATAATTCAACGAAAGGGGAAGTCAATATTTAATTGCATTCGAAATGTGTTTTAATAAGTTACACACACACACACACACACATATATATACGAACGTGGAATTAAATAACCGATTATTGCATATACGAGATTATACAGGGTGTCCCAAAAGTATGGACACACCTGAATATCTCGGAAAATAAGGGTGCTAGGAAAAAAACTTTCAATATAAAAGCTTTAGGAAATCAAGCGATGCATCTGATGGTGACCTTCAATTGACCTTAAGCTTGACCTTCAAGGTTATTTGAAGGTCAAAGAGATTTTTTTAAATGGGAACCCCTATTTTTGACACCGGATTCAGAAAGAGCGAAAAATTTTACGTCCAAAGCGATGGTTTTCAATTTGTTAGAATGACCTTCAAAAGATAAAATGAAGGTTAAGTATTGAAAAATCGTAAACAAGCTATTTTCTTTGAACTTTTTCGGATTTGTGGGCGAATAAATGTCAGAGTAGATTTTGGGATTAACAACCTTGAGTATCTCGACCTTGGAGTTAATTTTCAAGGTCATTCAAAGGTCAAAGTGAATTTTTATGGACAGCCTTATTTCTGACACCGGATGCAAAGAGCGGAAAACGTATACCAGAAATGATATCAACTCATTTTCTCCTTCGAATCAGATTTTCCTTCGAAACATTAATCTCAAATAGTCAAATATTTCTGAAAAAAATAATAAAAAGTTATCTTTTTATGATGACTGAAAAAAAAACATTAAATTAAGATATAAGTAATAATTTAGAAGTTTCACAGTTATTTGACAATGTAAAAGTAAAATATAATTACCTAATTAGTGAAAGTGTTTATCATTAAAGGAGACTATAAGGTCCAACTCTGCTTTGACAAAATGTTCGCACAATGCCTTTTGTATCACTGGCCAACATTATTCTATACTTGGGAAAATTGTCGCAAAGGACTCTATCCTAATAATTGATGTGGGTATCTTTTGGTATGAACTCAGGTATTTTATTTTTAAAGTCCACGCATTATCTACCACACCATAAACATTAAACTCATTTTCTCCTTCGAAATCAGATTTTCCTTCGAAAAATTAATCTCATATAGTCAAAAATTTCTGAAAAAAATAATAATAATTATCTTTTTATGATGTCACAAAAAAACATTAAATTAAGGTATACAAGTAATAATTTAGAAGAGTTTCACATTATTTGACAATGAAAAGAAAAATATAATTACCTAATTAGTGAAAATGTTTATCATTAAAGGAGACTAAGGTCCAACTCTGCTTTGACAAAATGTTCGCACAATGCCGTTTGTATCAGTGGCCAACATTCTTTCTATACTTGGGAAAATAGTCGCAAAGGAACTCTATCCTAATAATTGATGTGGATTATCTTTTGGTATGAATACAGGTATTTTTAAAGACCACGC
>JANSJX010000313.1:0-34475 GCA_026168455.1 Theocolax elegans
TGAGATCTCCAGTGAGATTTTTTAATGGGGATATATATTATAAATAAACAATATAGAAAAAATATATAACAAAACAATATATCAAAATTGGTTTATGATTTAAGTGCCTGCCTTTATTTGTTCCGAATTATAAGTGTACAGTCGTTAACAATATTATCGACTTGACGTAATAATATATATATGTATATATATATAATATATATATATGTATAATATATAATATATATATATATATGTTATATATATATATGGGTGGTTCTCTGTGACATCGAAGATGAAAAAAAATAAATATGGCTATAACTGTGGGAATATGTTTTAGAGGTATCCAGTAGTTCTCCTGATTTTTTCAGATTTTTTCTGGGCCATTAGTTTTAAGTTACAGAGAGTCAAAGGTGACATTTTAGCACTTTTTCTGCATTATATGCCCATTTTCATGAATTTTTAGCTCCCAGGGGATGCATTTTTTCACCAAAAACATAAGTATGACTTTTTTGTAAAATTTCCGAACTTTTCATAAAAATCACTCTTGTAAGCCATTTAAACCTTAAATAGTGAAAATCAGCAATTCTGCTCCGGACTCTGGTAACCTAATACTGTCTAAAAGATGTCTTTTTATAGTCAGAAACTGCCTAAAAATTTCCAGAGTGGGTCTAAATCATTAAGATCACTTGTAATGAAATGTATTTGTTGCCTTATAACGATGAATCTAGTAGCATGATCATTGCAAAATATTTATGCACTTACCTTGGAATGGTAGAAAAGTATCTCCACTTGTCTCAGTATCCATCTAATCCCCTGTAAGCTGCTAAAAATACAAATATTATTATAAAATTATAAAAAATTATTTTTTAAACATTTATAATGCTGGATTTTTATTTTCATCCCTTACAAGAATTATAATACTAATCTAAAGAATTACTATAAAAGTATCAACATTATTATTATTATTATTATTCAGCAATACATTGTTTTGATTTCACAAACTTGTCACTGTCACGTTATCATATTATTCATTATAATTATATATCCGATTTATTTATATATCTTTTGTATTAAATACGTATATTCAGTTATTGTAATAATGATGTTTATATATTTATAGTAATCCTTCAGATTAGTATTATAATTTTTGTAAGGGATGTAAAACTAAAATTCAGCATTATAAATGTTTATAAATTAATTTTTTACATTTGTATAATAATATTTGTATTTTTAGCAGCTTACAGGGGATTAGATGGATACTGAAACAAGTGAAGATACTTTCTACCACTCCAAGGTAAGTGCATAAATTTTTTTGCAATGATCATGCTCATAGATTCATCGTTATAAGGCAACAAATATACATTTCTATTAATATTTCGGGCACTTTTCCCGGATATTTTGACCATAAGTGATCTTAATGATTTAGACCCACTCTGGAAATTTTTAGGCAGTTTCTGACTATAAAAAGACATCTTTTAGACAGTATTAAGTTACCAGAGTCCGGAAGCAGAATTGCTGATTTTCACTATTTAAGGTTTAAATGGCCTTACAAGAGTGTGACAGCATACATTTATGTCTTTAAAAGTATTTTTAATGAAAAGTTCGGAAAATTTTACAAAAAAAGTCATACTTATGTTTTGGTGAAAAATGCATCCCCTGGGAGCTAAAAATTCAGGAGAACTACTGGATACCTCTAAAACATATTCCCACAGTTATAGCAATATTTATTTTTTTCATCTTCGATGTCACAGAGAACCACCCATATATATAATATATATATTATTATTACAAGATATTTGACAAATAAAGAAACAAATAAAGGCAGGCACTTAAATCATAAACCAAACGATGAAAGTTGAGTTCAAGTATATGGTTTCAAAAAAAGAAGCTTAATTGCTTAATTTGGAGCAAGTTATGAAGAAAATAAAAAAATGAAGAAATTTTAACCACAAATTAATACGAAAAATTCATTGTATTTTGGCCTAATAATCTTTAATTTCTTATTTTCTTCATAACGTTACTCCAATTAAAACAATTTAACCTTTTTTTCAAACCATATCTACTTGAACTTAACTTTCATCTGATTTTTGGTTTGAGTGCCTATTTTTATTTGTTTACTAGTTATAAGCGATCAAATTGGAAGTAATTTTTACTGCTATTATTATTAGAAGTCGAATAACTTTCGTAAAAGTGGCCATTGGCAAAGAATAACTTGACTTTCTTCAAATTTTTATTTTACCCTCGTTTCCCGGGGGTTAAGTACTCCCCTTGTTGGTTTACTATAAAACACAATAAGCTAGAAGTCCCTTATGGGAAATTAATTTCCCATAAATTATTTAATTAAGGAATACAAAAAAGTGTTTTTCTATACGACCCAATACAAAAATTTAATTTCTTAAAAATGCCCATAAATAAGAAATAGATAAATTCAATATCCAATAAGTTCGCATAGGCAAGTCGATCAAAAATTCAATTCCCTCTAAACCTCATAAAATAGAAGAAAAAAAATTATTTTGCTTAAAGCCCAGTGAGCAAGCAATACAAAGTTATGTTTTCTCGTACGACCCCATTAGAAAAAAAATAACTTATTTTCTTTTATGCCAAATAAATTAGAAAACTAAAAACGCTAATTTCCGTTAAGCCCTATAATGGTATAGTTCATGGCCCATAATGGCCCATGAACTATATAAATAGTAATACTTAATTACCCAAAAAAAAAAAAAAAAAAATATAAATTAACTAAAATAACAATAAGTATGTTTAGACAAAAAATTCTTTTCGATTTTTTTTTTATCATAAATACATTTTGATTTTTACATTCGTTATTTTTGCATTCTTTCAAATACTTTAAAAATCCTGATTTTTTCATGGGATAGGCATATTAAATTATATTTATAAAATAATAATGTTTTTAACTATAATGTAGATAGTTATTAGTTTTAGGTTATATATTTACAGCGTAAAAAATGCAAAAACCAACTTATAACTATTTTATACGTAGAAAATACCGATTTATAATACACAGCTATATTTAATAGTCTATTTAATATTATGTAGTTGATTTTATTGATGTTCCCGAGTCAAAGGTGTAGGTGAGAAAGAAAAATTTAATACATTTTGTCTTTGTGACGTTTCGGTGGTCAATCCCACCCTCTTCAGACTATAAAATTTTTATTAACAATTGTTTATAGGTACATCTCAGTATATAATTAAAAAATGAGTATAAAAACAGTAAGAAAATATATACCTTCTAATATTTAAAAATACTTCGTATACAGTAATATTTTCGTCGTAAGTCGATTTAAAATTTTCGCTTCTTTTTTCCTCATTGTAAGTAAGGAAACGTCAAAACAGATATATATGCGACGAAATTTTCTGCTATATGTGAGTCATATTCGCGCTTACTTATATATGGTTAGGTAGAGAGCCTATGTTTACATTTTTTCTATTAATGATGCACGATCGAGTTTGTATACAATACATTATAGTTACATTTAAAGGCTTTTCATTCTATATATAATTTGGGAATACTGTTTATTTAATTTAATTGAGTCTTCTTGTTAGTTTATTGAATGTTTTTGTAAATTTAATATGCACTATATCTTTGATGCTATTCTCTTTCCTGGAATGGATTTAGTGAGATCAAAAACATTGGATGGTGGAAAGGGAGTAATAACCGATATTTCGTACTCCCTTGCCAGTATGCCTATCAGTATGTGCTATACCGCTAGTGAGTATAAGTTGGCGTTAAAATGTATCCGTGATAGATGCGCTGTTATCCTTACGTCTCCTCACCCCAAAATGCTCATTCACAGCCATGTTCGTTATCTTTTAAAATATATTAGAATATGCCTGCATAATTTGGTAAAGTTTGGAATAGCAGAAGTTGTATTTTGTTATGAAACCAGAGGCGCCAAAGGTATAATTTCAAGGTATATATTTTATGTCCTTATAAAATTTATTTCAACTACAAAATGAGTTAGAATTCTGCAATGAGGGATCTTATACCAAATTTTATGTCTGAAGAGTACTTAGTTTAATGATAATTAATTTTTCGTTTTAAAAATATACATACAATTCAATATTTTTATATTAATGTACTGGTTCAAATTTTGCTTGTTAATTTTACGGTATTTTGTTCAACTAATTATCCTATATTGTTTTAGTTAGTTTAAACAGACTTCAATGGCTTAATTCAATATATTTTTTAGCTACAAATACTAAATTTTTTTGTCCATTATAAATGTAATTTTTATGTATTTTTATAGCTTTTAAATTAATAATAATAAATATAGTTATGTATTTTTAATCATCTTTTAAACTGTGAGAAATTGTACAAAATTGCAAAACGTAAGAACTATTAAAAATAAATAAAAAATATTATATGGTGTTAATTACTTTTTTTTAATTATTATGGTTTGTACGGATTTTTAATGAATTGCCAATTTCCTTATTTATAAAATATTTATTTATAGCAAACGTTACCAATTTTCTCAGCTATATTAATTTTGTTATACTTTGTGACGAGTGACGATATCGGGAGTCACTCGACATGGTTTCTCCATCGCGTGGCCCGCACGGCCGTCGGAATGAGACCGCGCGGGATACGGAAGGGAGGGGGAACGAGAGAGAATCGACAGGACACACTCTCGTGGACAGCCAAGCCGCGAGGTACCCCTGAAAGTCGAAGAATCTGTTGGAGGTTAAGTGCGACGGAACCGAACGTGAGAGGTCGAGAAGTAGCCGCTGAACCACTCTAAACCGAAAGCAGGATTCCCTAGGATAAGGTTAGCTGCAATCTTTTACTGGGGAAGGTCGCGTGTCGGCGTAACCCGCGTTCTCTCTCCGCATCGCGATCGCGCGTACGAGCGCAGGGTCCCGCGTCCGCGTCCCGGCCGCACGGCAAACGGCAATACCCCGCGGATACCGGTAACCTCGGACATTGTAGTGTAAAACTTACTTGGTAATAAAGCAGATTTCATTTTATTTTTTGGCTCATTGTTATTTCGATATCCCGTATTATCCCAGGATCCCCACTACCTCGTCCGGAGAACAGACGAGCCCGCGGTACTCGTCTGCATTTATAGAATTCGTGTTTCCAGAGGTGGGCTCACGAGTGAGCCCATATCAAATGTACACGGTGATTATCGGGTGATCAACGTGTTGTCGACAAGGAGTGTTGGAAGTCCGGTTGTGCGCGAAGGTAAGTTCGCTACGCGCAACCCCGAGTTTCCCTTCATCCCGATCGCACCGTTACAACTTATGGCAATATAACGTTTCGTATTTTCTAATAAAATGTTAAGTTAGTCATTATTTTTTCTGACAACTAAAACTATATTTTTTTCATTATCTCCGCTTGAAATATAGTTGTATCCATATTGCACTATATTTTATTGTTTTTTTTCTGGTAATAGTTACTATATATTTCTCTCGGTGTGTATGAATGTGTGACTTGTGAACAGTGAATGATTTTAATTTTAATATCGCTGAATATTTACATTTATTTTGTAGCATATGTTTTGGTTTATTAATTATAACATTATTTTTACTTTTTTCTTATTTATAGGGTAGCATGGTAAATTAGTTTTTTTCAGATTTATGTGTCTACTGGGAAATTAATTTAATATTTCTGTCTTATGGGACTTAAATAAAATAAATAAATATTAATTAAAGGGATTAAATAAATATTAAATAAAAATTATATAAAAAAATTTTACATAAAGATTAATATTAGCAACAAGTATTATATTGCAATTTATAAAAAATATCAATGTTTTGCATTTTTAAAAACATAATAAAATTTTTCAGCGGAAAACCGCTAACTCAAAACGCTCAAGCCTGAGCAGAGCTGAAGAGAGAGCGGATGACAATAGTTATGTGAGTATATTGATAATTATTCATAAGAGATAATTAGTTGTGAAAATAATAATTCAGAATTTTCTATACTTAATTATATTATTGAAGTCTGCGATGGCTCGATTGATAAGGGCGTTGGGCTCGTAATGTGGAGGTCCCAAGTTTGATTAATTAAAATTTTATTGATAACTATATTTCATTTTTAATTACAATATATTTAAGCTTCACTTTAATTAAAATGTTTCCTCAAAAAGTTTTCGGGCGTCCGGCGTCCATCGTCCGGCGTTACATATATGTCATATAATAAGATGATATAATAATAAGGTGAAGGGGTTAAAGTGGCGGCAGGGGGTAGTGGGGGAGGGGCATGGGAATAAACATTTTTTCAATTGTTGAATTAATTAAGGTAGATTATATCTATTGAAAATCAAAATTTCATTATTAATTAAATAAATGAAAATAAAAATATAAGTATCAATGAGAATTTAATTAATTGACAACGAAAATTTAATTAATAATTAGATATAATCTAATTAAAAATGAAAATCTAATTAACAATTAGATATAATGTAATAAAAAATTGAAATTTAATTATGAATTAAATATAATGTAATTAAAAATTAAAATTTAATTATTAATTAAAATGGAATTTCCATTAAATTTTAGTTAACTATTTAGAACACTGGTTGAGGGGCAGTATTTCGCATGTGAGACGCCAAATTTTCTCGTCCAAATGTCCAAACCTTTTCTTGTATAATCCTAATATTTTGTATAATGTATCTTTTTAGTCGAAAAACTCCTAATTTCTATCTAGTTATAAACAATCTAAATTAAACAAATACTTATCTTTCCAAATATAATCAGTTTCGAGGTCATTTTTTTATCAAACAAATAAAAATACCATTACAAGAATTTTAAGGAGCACTGATTACAATTGCAATCGCCGATTTTCAAAATTCAATATGGCGAAACCAATATGGTGGCTATCGATGTAGAAAATTTACAGAAACGCGATTATTTCAAGTGCTATCGCTCGCATAGGGATTTTTGAGGGTCTCTGATCACAAAACCAATCTCCGATTATAAAAATTGTAAATCGCGGATCCAATATGGCGGCATTAATGTGATATCTAGAAAAATTCGGTTATTTTAGGTACAATTGTTGGTATAGGGATTTTTAAGAAAAAAAATATGCTCCTCAAGGGGTTCAAACATTTTTTTCCCACAATTATTTTATATTTATTAATACTCACTATTTATTTTATACTATAATTTAATAATACTTAAATTTATGTATAAACACTATTGTTTTAATAGCACTTATAAAATAATTTTTTTTATACAACAACAGCCACCACTGCCGGAGCAGAATGAGTATATAAAGACTGACGATGTAAGTGTGATTCGATATAATAAAATTATGAGGTAGCACTAACTTTACAATTATTATATTTTTTTTTTTTTTTTTTTTCTTAAGGCCTGCGATGGCTCGGTCGGTAGAGCGTCGGGCTCGTAATCTGGAGGTCGCAGGTTTGATTCCCGGCCCCGGCCGATTGATACAAGCACCACTGGCGAATGTATTTTCACCAAGTGCTTTCTTCACCAAGACATCGTATGACCTCCGTCGCTGATTAGCACCGGTTTGGGAGCATAAAAAGAGCGACGTTAAAATAATAAAAAAAAAAAAAAAAATTATATTTTCTAATGTTTGTATTTATTTTAGGAAGAATACTATGATCAGAATTGGGACTACCAATATTATAACGTAAGTATAATTGTAGATAAAGTTAATTAACATGAGTATAGTCATTAGGCTGCAGATGACCGGCATTTATGAATGGACTAAAATTATACTTTATATAAGAAAGTTTTATAACACTTTATAATAATAGTTTTAAATAATAACATTTATATCATGTGTAACTAAATACATGATCAGTTGTTCAATAAGTAGTTCATTAGTTTGCTCTTAATAAAGTTTTATTATAAAAGCTATTTATTTGAATAATTTATTGTAAGTTAGTTTTTAAAACGTATATAATTAGTATATAATGTTCAAATAAAATAATTTTACAAGTTCTTAATAACAATATTTAATAACATATAACTGAAAATATTTTTATTACCGATGAGCAGCTTTAATTAGCATACATTAATTTTATGTAAATTGTTCAAAATCGGAAGACAATTGTACCATGTTAATCAATACTTTTATTACTAAAGTTTGCATTTATATGAAAACAAAATTATATTTATATTCTTAATGAAATCCTTTTTTGTTATAGCAACAACAACCACACCAACAAGCGCAACAACGTCATCGACAGCATCAACAATATCGGCAGCAACAACAGCCTCAACAACAATATCAACAACAACAGCCGCAGTAAACCCAGGCGGAAGTGCAACCAGAAAGTTGTTACGGAGTATATAATAATTATGTAAGTATTAGTATTTGTTTCTATAATAAGCTATCACGTAACATTTACATTAAAATAAAAGTTTTGTTAATGCTAGAGTTCAGTTTAACCCATTGTGGGGCAGTGTTTCGCATGTGAAACACTAAATTTATTCCATTTTCTTTCATGACAGAATCATTTAGAACATTACATGTTTAAACTATTTCCCGTATAATCCTAATATCTTTTAAAATATATCTTCTTAGTTGAAAAAATATTAATCTTTATCTAGATAAAAGTAATGTAAATTAAAAAAAAAAACTTATCTTTCCGAATATAATCAGTTTTGGAATCATTTTTAACAAATACAATACAAATACGGTTATATATAATAATAGAGGATTTTAAGGTTACATATAATAATAGAGAGATTTTAAACAGCACTGATTATAATTGCAGTCTCCAATTTACAAAAATCAAAATGGCGAAACCAATATGACGGCTGTCAGTGTTACAAATTTACCGAAATACGGTAATTTTAAGTGCTATCGCTTCCATAGGGTTTTTTGAGGATCTCTGATTACAAACCAATCTCTGATTTTATAAATTGTAAGTTATGGATCCAATATGGCGGCATTAAAATTTGAAATCTAGAAAATTCGATTATTTTAGGTACATTCATAGGGAATTTTTTTTTTATTTTTTTTTATTATTTTAACGTTGCTCTTTTTATGCTCCCAAACCGGTGCTAATCAGCGACGGAGGTCATACGATGTCTTGGTAAAGAAAGCACTTGTTGAAAATACATTCGCCAGTGGTGCTTGTATCAATCGGCCGGGGCCGGGAATCAAACCTGCGACCTCCAGATTACGAGCCCGACGCTCTACCGATCGAGCCATCGCAGGCCTCATATAGGAATTTTAATAAATAAAATAAAGAAAATATGCTCCTCAAAGGATTCAAACATTTTTCTCCCACATTATTTCATATTTATTAATACTCACTATTTATTTTATACTATACTTTAATAATACTTAAATTTATGTATAAAAACTATTGTTTTAATAGTACTTATAAAATAATATTTATTATACAGCAGCAGCCACCACTGCCGGAGCAGCAAGAGTACATAGAGCCTGACGATGTGAGTGTGATTCGATATAATAAAATTATGAGGTAGCACCAACTTTACAATTAATTATATTTTCTAATGTTTGTTCTTTATTTTAGGAAGAATACTATGATCAGGATTGGGACTCCCAATATTATATAAATGTAGATAAACATGAGTATAGTCATTAGCCTGCAGATGACCGGCATTTATGAATGGACTAAAATTATACTTTATATAAGAAAGTTTTATAACACTTTATAATTATGGCTTTAAATAATAACATTTATAATGAGTGTAAATAATTGCTTAATAAGTTTATCAATAATTAGTTTGTATTTATTAATTTATTTATTGGTCCTTCAACTTCTTATAACTCTTAATAAGATTTTATTGTGAAAGCTATTATTTTGAATAATTTATTATAAGTTAATTATATATAATTTAGAAATAAACATAATTTTCTAAGTTCTTAAAATAATATTTAATAATGTATAACAGGAAATATTTTTATTATACATTAATTTTTTTAAATTTTCAAAATTGCGAAGGTATTCTACCATGTTAATTAATACCTTCATTAGCCAAATTTGAATTATTATTACAAGAAAATAATGACATTAATATTTTTAATGAAATCTTTCTTTGTTATAGCAACAAGCTCAACAACATACGCAACAACAGTGGCAGCAATAAGAGGCACAACAGATTACAAATAATTATGAGTAATGATTAAACACACAGGTGTTTGGGTACAAATTTTAATTTTAATTTAAGTTCCTACTGACGTATTTTGTATTCATTTTATTTTTTTCTTATTATAATTATTTAATAAAATTATATATTGTTAAAAATATTGTTTTATGTGTTAAAATTTGTAATTCCTTTTATTATATCCATTTATCAAGATTAAGCAACAGAATTGATATTAATTTATTAAAAAAATATTTTTTATTATTTAATTTTTCCAATTTAATTTTACAATTGATTATTTATATCACTAGTATTTTCTGACAAATGATTCTAAGATAATGTAAGATGTTGCCTCTACTTTATTTATTGATAATTGTAACTGCAATCAATATCTATTTCCATCAAACATATGTGATACCAGCTTCCTAACAGCTTTGTATCAATCGTATTTTTCTAATAATTCCTTCATCGTACACTTTTGAATGTTTTTTTTAGTGTTCTAAGATTTACCAAAAACGTGAAGTTGTGTGTCTTTATTATATTTAGTAGGATACTGTCGAGTTTTTAAAAATTTAATTAAATCGAGGTGCGTATGGCAGACGGCCCGAATCGGTGCGCGCACCTCCTATAGAATCCATCGCTTTAGACTGAGAGAGTCTAATTTTTGCGATATTTTAACACAAATTCAAATTTTGTAATTGTTATACACTTACAATGTTTATTAATAATATGCCTCTACCCTATTTTCAAGCTGTCAATAATTTAAATAATTATAATTAAACATATAATGCATTCAAGATTCAGTGTCTGCATAGTACAATGTATTTGTAAGTACGAGGTGCGTACGGCGGACGGCCCGAATCGGTGCACGTACCTCCTATAGAATCCGTCGTCTATTCCGCTACGAATACGTGATCGGTATCCTATGCAAGGTGCGAATGTTAATTTATTAAATGTGAATATTCTAAATTTTTACCATTTAAAAATATTATTCCTAAACTACAATATTTATGAATAAGTGTAAACGAATTTTGACAAACTTTAATATTCTGGAAACGTTTAGCATCGCCATCTATTGATGCTTTTTCAAACTACGTAGCTAAACTTTTTCTTACTCTTCCATCTGCTAAATTATACATTTTTAGAAGGAATGAATATCGTTTTTATTTTTTGTTTAATTTTTTTAAAAGATTATATTTTCTTCTAGTTTTTACTGAAAAATGATTCTAAGATAATGTAAAATATTGCCTCTGCTTCGTTTTTTGATGCTTGTAATTGCAATCTATACTTATTTTCATCGTAAATATGTAGTACCACCGTCTTTGTATCAATCGAATTTTTCTATTTATTTCTTCGTCGTGCACTTTTAACTGTTTTTTTTAGTGTTCCAACATTTACCAATATCGTGAAATTGTGCGTCTGCACTGTATTTGTTAGAAATCTATCCCGTTTTTACAAAATTCAATCAAATCGTTGTTGCCTGTTAACTAAGAGAGGTTATGTTTGAGATCTTATTTTTCAAATTATAAGCACATTTTAACACAATTTAAACTTTTGTACTCATAATTTATTTAATATATGTATTACAAATATGCCTCCACTGCGTTTATAGGTTTTCATTGTATTAAATAATAGTAATAGGAGAAATAGTGCGTGTAATATACAGGAGACGGCATAGTAGGATTTAATTCAGGTATGGCATCCCCTTAAGTTATGATGAAACAATTGACCCTTGTTATAGTACGATACGATTTTCAATCAAAATCCGAGTATCAAGATACATAATTTTTTTATCATCCACGTAGTATTTATTTCAAAATGATATTTAATTGATCTTGGTGAATAAATCACAATTTTATTTAGATAGCGACGTTTAGATGTACCTGATTTTTATAAAAGGATTGAAAATGTAAAACAAGAGTCTATTCGTCCTATTCCGACAATTTGTAACAGTCTGGATAGTATCATTGTGAGAGACAAAGAAAAATCAGAAAAGAGTCTTGAGACTAACGTTGTTTATAAAATTGGTTGCAACGATTGTAATGCAAGTTACATTGGATAAACTAAAAGACAATTGCAGTGTAGAATTAATGAACATAAGCGTAATACCAAAAAAATCGACTCTCAATTTGTTATTAATGATCATATGACTTCTTTTAATCATTGTTTTAATATTGACTATACCTTAATTTTAGATAAGAAAGTAATTGGAACAAAACACTGATTTCAGAAATGGTACATATTAAGTTAGAGAAAAACGCAATAAATGTGAAAGATGACACAAGGAAACTTAGCCAACAATACAAAGGTATTATCAGCAGGCTGAAAGAAAATAATTTTTCTCGCTCAGACAAAAGTTTTTAAATTAATATAGAAATATTGTCGGTCTTGCTGAGCTAACGTCTAACGACTCTAAAAACATCAAGTTGCTCGCTCGAAAAGGCACGACAATTCGCCGCGTATCAATCCCGAGGACAACATTATGAAGGCCACAAGCTGCCAGACATAAACCAAAATAAGAAAGAAGAAGCAAATAAAATACTAACAAGGGGAGTACTTGACCTCCGGAAACAAATATTATCCTAATTTTGGTATGTCTTTTATAATATAAAAATGTGGAGAAAGCCAAGCTATCTCTTGCCAATGGGCACTTTTACGGGAGTTATTCGATATCTAATAATAATATTAGTAAACATTACTTCTGAATTGATCACTTATAACTCGAAAACAAATAAAGATAGGTGCTCAAACCAAAAACCAGAAGAAAGTTGAGTTCAAGTAGATATGTTTTGAAAAAAAGCAGCTCAAATTGCTTAATTTGGAGCAAATTATGAAAAAAATAAGAATTTTAAGATTATTAGGCCAAAAGAAACAATACATTTTTCATATAAAATTTTGGTTTAAAATTTCTTCAATTTCTTATTTTCTTCATAACTTTGCTCCAAATTAAGCAATTTAAGCTTTTTTTCAAACCATATCTACTTGAACTCAGCTTTCTTGAGGTTTATGGTACGATTGTCTATCTTTATTTGTTTTCGAGTTATAAGCGATCAAATTAGAAGTAATTTTTACTAATATTATTATTAGATATCGAATAACTTCCGTGAAAGTGACCATTAGCAAGAGATAGCTTGGCTTTCTTCACATTTTTATATTATAAAAGATATACCAAAATTAGGATAAGATCCGTTTCCCGGAGGTCAAGTACTCCCTTTGTAAGTCATAAAATTGAAAATATTTTAAATAAGAAAGAAAGAAATTTTAAGTCTATGTGTTTCATCTTGGGACCGTCCGCCAGAACTCATCAGTGGGGCACAGACAGTCCCTGCCCCAGACACACAAGACATTATTATGGAATCAAAATAATGATAAACTTAAATTTCGGTATCGTAAGAACGAATGAACGGAGCCTATATAAGTACACATCAAGTGGAAAATCTGGCTTGTGGCCTTCATAATGTTGTCCTCGGGATTGATACGCGGCGAATTGTTGAGCCTTTTCGAGCGAGCAACTTGGAGTTCTTAGAGTCGTTAGACGTTAGCTCAGCAAGACCGATAAAATTTCTATATTAATTTAAAAACAATTTTGATTGTGCAGCTGCCTTTTTTCTTTTTTACAGTATTTAATTCTAGTCATACCAAAAAGAATTGTTAATTTTAACAGATGGTAATTTTAAATTTATTTAGTTCAGTGTTGGGTTTTTTAATTTTATTTTTTACTATAAATAATATAAATTATTTTAATTTTATGACGTAATATAATATTAATTTATTAATTTATCTATGAAATATTAATGTATTTATGAAATAATAACTTAAATTAATTTCAGCATTATAATGAATTTAGTCTGATTCAAAAATCGCGCCTTTATACAGGTATCGTTTGTGTCATACTACATATAACTATAGCTGTGTATATCAGTTGCGATTAATTTAGTACACCAACTGTAATATAATACTCTAGTCCTCTGATTGCTTTTGCATAATTTTTCGTTTATTATTTTTTTTGTATTATCTTAATTATTTATTTATTTAATTATTAATTAACGTTGATTTATAGAGCTGTAATTGAGATGGAGGTAATCACTTTAATAATTCAACTTCTTCTAATATAACTGTGTATATAAATGTGTAATTTCATTGCTTTAAAATATCCTTGTTTTCATTATTAGTGCGACAACTCAGTGATACTACGATTCAAAATGTTATATTAAATACAGATTTCAATGACAAGTAATGTAAGTAAAATGTTAGTCAATCAATAGGCTAAAAAACTAAATCAATAATTATTAATCAAATGTATTCGTTTTTATAAATAAAGAAATAGCCTGAAGAGGATGACGAAAAGTCATCGAAACGTCGCCATCTAAATACAATTGTGGTTTATTCACCAAGATCAATTAAATATAATTTTGAAATTGACCACTGTCTTCGCAGGGGTGATAATCTACAACAAATTGTCGCTCTTCTTATGCTGCAAGATAAGAAAAATAGATATTTAATAAAAAAGGACGTTATGGATAAGATGAAAAAACACTACAGTGGAAGTACAAGCCAACCATTACTTGCAATAGAAACCTATACTTCCAATATTACAGTTAATATGAATAACCAAATTCAATCACGTTTAACCCTTTCATGCATATAAGGAACTGACAATCATAACGTCTCTGAAACTAAAAATTTCGATGTCCGGCATCCAGCTGAATCCAAATCTGGAGTCTGATTTTGGAAATTATAATAATTGGGCCCAATACCGAAGAGGCCCACTCTTAGAATGCAAAGTTTAGAAAAATAAAAAATACCATCATATTCTACATATAATTTTAAGAAGAAATCATTCTTGTTATTTTTTTGATAAGACACACCAATTTCAAGTAAAAAATTATTGAATTTCTAGGATATCGGACCCCTGAGTAAAAGCAGATGTATGTTTTATCATCCCGTGCATACAAGAGACTCAAACATCAAACCAAGCGAAATAAAGTCTTTCTATGGAGTTTTGGAGTAGCTGATGATGAATTTGGGGTCATATTTCCGAAATTACAATAATTGGGCCCAATCTTAAAATTGAAAATTTTGAAAAACAAAAAATACCATCGTATTCTGCGTAAAATTTCAAGAAGAAATGTTTTTATCATTTTTCTGATTAGACACTCTATTTTCCAGTAAAAAATTGTAAAATTCCAAATATTTATCAGCTCAAAATGTTGTTGATGTTGTAAGCGTAAACTTCACATTTCGATTGAGATAAAAAGTTCATCTATATTTTGATTTCTAAAAATCTGGTATTATTTTGTGACATGGCTATTATCAACTCATATTTATCATTTCAAATTTGTAAAGGCTACAATTGTGAAGATCAACTGAGTTTTCGAATTCAATTAGCAAAACAGTTGATAGGTAAATTCAATAGGAGAAAGAGAATGCGACAAACTGCATAGATACATATAACCAATATTGCGCGGAAAAAAAATAAAAAGTTACGCAACAAATGATTAAAAACATTGAAACATCGATTTCACCTGACAGACCCGACCGACTAATTGAGTGACACGACTGACTGACTTGACCGATGCATGTCAAAGTCCTAACTTCAACCTTCCGTGGTGACATGCGTTACTACGTCATTTAATTTTTTACCGAACTAGTAGAGTGGGCAACGAAATATATCACAGTCATTTTATTTCCTTTCCTATCATGTATCGACTGACTTTTTCTAATGTTAGACGCAGCACCAGGATAACTTTTTTACAAAATTTTACGTAAAATAGTGTGATAATTTTTGTTTTCGAAAATTCTGGATCTGGGTACTGGGCCCAAACATTAGAATTTCGGAAATCTCACACCAGATTCTTCATCAGCTACTCCAAAACTCCATAGAAAGACTTTATTTCGCTTGGTTTGATGTTTGAGTCTCTTGTTTGCACGGGATGATAAAACATACATCTGCTTTTACTCAGGGATCCAATATCCTAGAAATTCAATAATTTTTTACTTGAAATTGGTGTGTCTTATCAAAAAAATGACAAGAATGATTTCTTCTTAAAATTTTATGTAGAATACGATGGTATTTTTTATTTTTCTAAACTTTGCATTCTAAGAGTGGGCCCCTTCGGTATGGGGCCCAATTATTATAATTTCCAAAATCTGACTCCAGATTTGGATTTAGCTCGATGCCGGACATCGAAATTTTCTAGTTTCAGAGACGTTATGATTGTCAGTTCCTTATATGTACGAAAGGGTTAAGAAAAAGAGTAGACAAAAAGGTCGAAGAAAATATAAACATATCAAGAACAGAAAGCCAGAGGAAACGGCAGGAAGCCAGAAGAACAAGACGAACGCAAAAAGTAATTTATGGTACTTATATTAAATTTAACAGTCTGTACGAGCCAGAATTTATAAATATTCTTAATCACCAGTCAATGGTGTGCTACAATTCGTAACCTCTACGCAAAGCTGAATAAGTATAAATAATTTAATTCTGGAGACTAAGTAAGTTGAATTGAAAATATTAATGTGGAAATAAAAAATATTATTAAGGTAACTTTAAATACAAAGATAAAGAAAATGTATGACAAAATTATAAATGTAATGAATGTTTCGAGCACAATTGCCAGTTGGTCTCATCAGTAAGGACTGGCAATCTACCTTACATATTGAATATTGAATTTTTATCGTAATAGACCAAGAACAATACTATTGAATGGGGTATATATATATAGCTTTAGAAGACTTTATCACTTACATGTATTCGAAACCAAGCAAAACCCCCTAGTGGATAAAGTTGAAAACAATCATTATTGTCTTGGGTAGGCGCTAAATCGACCACACACGCCTAAATATGATTTTAAAGAGTAATACGCTCGTGAAATTTTATGTTATATTGAATATAACGGTCTGTAGAGGCTTCGAATTGTAGCACACATTGACTGATGATTAAGAATTGCCCAACGTTACGGAAACTTCTAGTGTCCCTTATTCGAGGGCAAAAAAATCAAACTAAGAGCATATTAATGCCACGTATTTATGCAAGGAAACACTCACTAAATTTATATTTACACTATTTTTACCTTTTCGCTTGCCAGTTTCACCACCCATCCTTTCTCTTCATACCAAAATCTTCCTTCCTCTGTCTCACAGAGATGCAAAATGACCAGTCTTTTTAACAAATGTCATAAGACGCCAAATATGACCATCTTGTGACCAATGTAACTGTCACAACTTGTCATATAAGTTTTTAATGTAAAATGACAGTCATAATTTGTAATGTTCACAAGACATGACTGTCTAAGAAAAGTATATCCTAAAAGAATACATATCCATTTTTTTAGAATTAAACTTAATTAAATAAAAATACTACTCAGATATAAAAATGCCCCCGCATCTATATAGATGCAAAATGACGGTTATATATTTTGGTCACGTCATTAAATTAAAATTTTAATTATTACGTATTATTAGTATTTAACAGTAATTATTTACAGTATTATAGAAGTAACAATAAACTAATTCCAAAAATTATTTTAAATTTAAATACTGTTTGTTAATATTTGATACGTACATATTTAATATAATATTTCTAAGTCGAGGAAAATAATTAAAGCTGCAGTGCATATAATAAAAGTATCCAATAATCGATGGTTTATTAAAATAAAGACTATGCAATGAATAGGTTACAATTTATTTGGGTTACAGCAATTGTCTAAAATATAAACTATTAAATTTTAAAACAAAATTATTTTTAACAGCTGTATTATAAAATAAATACAAAGATTTTAGTGCGTAATTCTACTTACACAAATAATATAATTATATAATTCAATAAAAAATTATTATTATTTATATTCAAAAACATTAAAGTAAAGAAGCAGATTCAGCTGCAGTTGCTAATACTAACATATTTCTTTGATCTATTACATAATCTCCAGTAGGAATCTCAACATTTTCTAAATTAACAAATACATCTGCATCTTTCTCAGCAGCATGAACGGTTACATCAATTATGTCTTCACTTTCTGACTCACTCGAAGAATCTGTAGAACAACTTTTTTTCTTGATAAATTTCTCGATGGATTTAACAATTTAATATTATGGCTTACGTATTCCATTTTACCAGCTCTCTCGTTGCTTAACCTATTTCTTTCAGCATTGTGGATCCATGAATACGTATTAATGTGCGCTCAGTTGCAGCTGAAGTAGTTGGTAAACTTAATATGGCTACAGAAATTTTACGCAGTGCTGAGTCTTGAATGCTCCTTTCCACCATTCGATTGGTTTAACTAAACTAATAGATTGTTTGACGTAGTCCTTTCCATAAATATTCATTTCACCGTTATATTCCATCAGCTTTATCATAACATCATTTTGTCGATATCAAACTTTTCAGAAAACTCAATTATTAATTCTGAGCTATCTGAAAACTCTTCAGCTTTATGATTTTTATCTTTAAAAAGAGGATCTAATATATTCGCTGCATAATGTATTGTTTTCAAACTCAACTCTTTTCGATCTTTAAGGCATTGTAATACATTTTCAGATTCAACAATGACAAAAGGGGCAAATAGTTGAAAATAATTCTCTGAAATGATTTTCCTGATCTCTAAATAACTGAAACTACTTGACTTATTCTGGAGTCATCGCTTTGTACTTTTTGAAGCCATATATTTACAGGTTTAATAAGACTAATTAATTTATTTACTTGGACCCATAATTCATCTGATAAATCAGCTGTTTTGATTTTCAATTTAACTTTTTATTTTTATTGATGGCAAGCAACTTTAATTCTGCTCATTTTTGATAAACTATCTAAACAATTTAGGGCAGATCCCCATCTTGTTTTTCCGGGTATTTTAAGCGTTATAGTTACTCTTTCTTCAAGTAGAGCTGCATTTTGAATTTTGATTGACACTGATATCAGACACGTGGCAGGACGGAGAACGTTGTGGCAGATGCTCTTTCGCGCATCGAAGTCATTACGGCATCAGTGGACTACAAGGCATTGGCAGCATCCCAACAGCAGGACGAGGAGCTCAACGTATCTCTGCCCAGAGTCAACGCTTACGCTCAAGCGAATCCAGATACCCGAAACGGACACCGCTATTTTTTGCGATATTATCACAGCACAGCCAGACCTTATGTGACAGCTGCGTTTCGTAAAGCTGCATTCGATTCTGTGCATCAATTGGCTCATCCTGGTATCAAAGCTACAGTTAAACAAGTGACAACAGCGTTTTGTTTGGCCATCAGTCAAAGCTGATTGTCGCGATTGGGCGTGAGCGTGTATCCAGTGTCAACGTTCAAAAATCACAAGGCACGTTAGTTCACCTACAGGTGAATTACACCACCATTGTCTCGCTTTCAGCACGTACACATTGACATAATCGTGCTGCCACCATCGGAGGGACAACGTTACTGCTTAACGTGCGTGGACCGATTCACACGCTGGCCCGAAGCCTTTCCATTACCGGACCAGAAAGTTGAGACAGTAGCTCGCGCATTTACGAGGGCTGGATCTGTCGATTTGGGACCCCACTGCGGCTCACGACCGACCAGGGTCGCCAATTTGAGTCTAACCTTTTTCAGTCGCTAAATCGATTGACAGGCGTGACACGAACCCGCACAACCGCTTACCATCCTCAAGCTAACGGGCAATGGACTCGAGTTCTTCATACTGTGCTCCTTGGCATCAGAACAGCTTGGAAAGAAGATTTATCAGCGACCTTCGGCAGAACTAGTATACGGCGAATCTCTCCGTCTACTCGGAGAATTTTTGACAGTCCAGCCACGGCAAATTGATGACGCAGCTGAGTATATCAAAGAACTACGTCGCAGAATGCAAACACTGCGTCCCACAAAAGCCAACTGGCATGGCGACTGGTATTTAAGGATCTGAGAACGAGCATTTACGCCTTTGTTTGCTGAGATGCAGTCAAAAACTCACTACAAATGCCATACGAAGGACCGTACAAGATTATCAAAAGGTCCGATAAAACGTTTACATTATCGATTAACGGGAAGCAGGTTACTGTATCCATTGATCGATTAATACCAGCATTCATACTAACAGAAGATCAGTCAACGACACAGAATCTGGAACAAGAGAGGATACCAGACAGCAGTCTAGACACTTTATCTCATCAGCAAAACAGCCAGCCGAAAAATGCCCGCAAATCAGGACGGCACGTTCGATTCCCCGACCGCTACCAAGCTGGATTTAACTAATTATTATCGCGACTTTATCACTAGCAAGGGGGTACTGTAGCGTCTCGCTACATACGCTCAAGCTAAAATAAATTTTGTTTTAAAAATTATTAACCATTTAATTAATAACCGTATTATGAACTACAAGATAATAATATTCAAATAATTGTACATATGTAAAGAGATCTGTATACATAAAAACACAAACAATACACTAAGTTATTAAGTTATTATACAGACAAATGCAAGTCAGTTATTTACTATAGTGTATAAACAACATGATACTATCAGCTTGTCAATAATTTTTTTAATTTATTAATTTATGTTATTAATACTGTACATTTTAATAGAATCAAAATATCCGGTCCCTACATGGATTTTTTGATAAAGATATTGTGAATATTGAAATCTATACATTATCGTAATATATTATAAGGGTTTTGATCAGGCTTACTAAATTATAATAAATGCGAACTGATAAAGATACTAAACTTCAGCAAATAATAGAAGAAGTTAGAGAGGACATGTCGAAGTTGGCACCAAT
Organism: Theocolax elegans; assembly: GCA_026168455.1. NCBI lineage: Eukaryota > Metazoa > Arthropoda > Insecta > Hymenoptera > Cerocephalidae > Theocolax > Theocolax elegans. The sequence goes on from JANSJX010000313.1 coordinate 20,789, forward strand.
GACTCAGCAATCGGAGACACCACCACAGACACCAATGCAACCAGGTCATCATAAAAGACACACCACAGACACCGGTGCCGTCAGGTCCATCGCAAAAGACGTCACCACAGACGCTGCCAAGTCTGCCAAAGAGGATGTAAAGATTCATAATTTGGATTTTTCTGTTGTTGTTCAAATATCTTTTCGGGTAAAATGAATCTCTGAATTCATTATATTTTTAGTCACATCTAGATCTATGTAACAAGAAATTATTATCATTTTGAAATAAAAGTTTATATTGATTCCGGTAATATTTGAAATATTTGTGAAAAAAACGTACAGATATTCATAAATATAATTCGTAATAGTATCTTTTTTCATATAAAATAAATCCTACATCCTCAAAATTCTGCTTTTTATTGACATCTCATTTGAAATCTTTACTTATTATTAATATTTGGAGCATTGTTGAAAAAAGTATACACATTATATTTATAAAATATTATAATTTTTGCAAAATGGAAATTGCTGATATTTGAGTGGTACTGAGTCTGTGGATGGACTTGTGGATTCAAATGACGAAGAGGACGAGGAGGGTGTAGAAGTTGAAAATAATAAGGAAGATGAAGATATACATATAAGTGAAAATGAACCAGACTCTGATGATGTAGAATGGACAAAAAATCCACTAAATAGAGCAGACTGTCCTTTTACTGCTGATTTTGGTCCAGATATCTCGGATAACGTACGATTTCCAAGAGACATATTTTTAAGTCTCTTCCCTGAAGACCTTTTAGATGTTATAGTTGAATAAACAAATAATTACATTCAATAAAAGAGAATGAATTATAGACTTGCAACTAAAGATGATCTAAAATTTTTTTTAGGGATTAATATTTTGATGGGGGTAAAGAAATTTCCTTCGTATCGGGATCATTGGTCATTGGATCGGAAATACATGACCCCATTCATAAGTTCATTGATGACTGTAGTCCGTTTTGGATTTATTCTAAATAATCTTCATATTTCTGATAATGACACTGAACCAAAACGGGTGAGCCAAATTACGATAAGTTGTATAAACTAAGACCACTTCTGGATAGATTAGAAGAAACTTTTAAAAAATACTGGAAACCTAGCAAATTTCAGTTCATAGATGAATCTATGGTGAAATTTAAAGGTCGAAGTAGCCTGAAACAATACATGCCAGCTAAACCAGTAAAACGGGGTTACAAATTATGGGTTCGTGCAGATGAATCTGGTTACATTTGCGAATTCCAGTCTCCTTACTAAATAAATGTAGGTGATTTCACGACAAATGTACATAAATTTTAAAATGGCTCGTGTTTTTTAGATAAACTAAAAATATAATCCAGAATCTCCAAGAAATTTTAATTAATATTAATTTGCATCTGAGTTATGCAAGTTGTAACAACAGTTTTTTTCCTTTTTCCCATTTTTCACCATTTTGGATGTTAAATACCTTAAATACCTCAAAATTGATCAACTTTTTGTATTACATAATAAATGGGAAAAAGTTTTCAAATGCTCCATATAATTGTTTACCATTTTTACAAATATCTAGTTTACAGTAATAAGATTCATTCAAGATTCATTTTGTTTGTTTTGATTTTGGTCTGTACGACAGCACCATATGCCTCTAATTGAAACAATTATTCTTTGAAACAATAGCTCTTCAACAAAAGTTATTATAAAAGTGAAAAAATTGTAAATAGACAGTTTGCAGCACTCGAGTACCCCATTTCATAGAATCAACAGTTTTATTCGACAATTATTATTGCCCTGGATAAACTTTTTATCACTAATTAAATTCTATAATATTTATTAATCTCATCACTAAAATTTTTACAAAACTATCATATACCAAACATAAATTTATTAAACATAAAAAGATACATAAATAAGTTTAATGTAACTGATGGAACTTGCTTACTGTTTTAATACCTTTTTCACTAAATTGTATTTTTTAGTATTATTGATAATTAATATTAATTATTATTAATTAAATTTAAATGTTCATCTGTCTAGAATACTAAAAACACGATTCGGTGAAAAAGTTAAAAGAGCCCAATTAACAAGTTTCATCGGTTCAAATGTTTCTATTAAATGTTCATATTCATGTTTATTTAATATAAGTTGAATAATAAATATTATTAAAAAACATTGTAGAATCCAAATAATTAGATGAAAAAAGTGTTGAGGCTCTGTGCCATATTTACATTCGTAGTTTTTACTGAAATCAATATTCAATAGTAAATCCTTTTTTTGTCAATGACTTTTTTAAATTATTATTTCATTTGTTGATGTGCAATGCGGTAAATATTGACTCATGAAAGGTGTTAATTCGTCCATCAAAATCTTTTTCAAAGAACCTACACTACTTAGTATAGATTATATGATAAATGAATTTATTAATCTCCACAAGCCAAAGACTATTCCTCACAACTCAGTAAGGCGGATTGTATTAATACCAGCCACTTTAAATACGTCACAGGATGCAGTGTTTGAAAAAGACCAAGACAAGTTAAGTCAAAATAAAAATTTAATTGATTGTAGTATAAAATTAAAAAAACGGAAAAAAAAAAAAAGAAAGGAAAAGAAAATTTATTGTATTTTGCCCTGAGTATGCCTGGTGGGCTCATCAGTAGAGTCCAGGCATCTCGTCTCTAGATACAGATGAATGATATAATATAAAAATTTTGAAAAACAGCTCTATTTCGACGAGGAAGATCATGGGGTATATATGCCCTATCGATAGCAAACTTAGTAAGTGCCACATATTAACAGGTAGCTCCCTAACGCACTTCCATAGAACTAATGTCTTAAACGTCGAGAATATTGCCATATAAAGCATTTTGTGATCCAATGCCATATAATTTTAAAATTTGAATTTTTTCCAGTATTGAAAATTTGTGAATATATTGCTTGTTTACACTATAAGTTATATGATAATGAATTTATTGATCTCCACAAGCCAAAGACTATTCCTCACAACTCAGTACACTAGTTAGTATAGAGTTTTTAACAGTTCGAGAAAGTTCAATTTCTTTTTTTGTTTTTATAGAAACTCTTTCTCTCTTTACAATTTGCCAATTATATAATTAACCACCTCAAAATCCTCAACTTCATTAAATTTCAATTTTTTATTTTTGCATTGAACGCATATTCGCATCATACACTTCTCATTAGTTCGGTCACATACAATTGACGACAAGAGCTGTGATGAGGAATGAAAGTTGATGACTTTTTATTGCGTACAGCTACGATAATATATCGCAATTTCTCATGTTTGACGCATAAACATGTATCTCTCGCACTGACACTTGGATTTACAAACCAAAATGGCCTCAATCGAGTAAATTACTATAACTTTTTTTTTAATGCTGTTTCTTGAAAAGTTCATACAAGTTCTTTAAACTATCGTTTAAGTACATTTTTTGTTTTTTAACTTTGAAATGCGTAATTGTATCTTTCTTACCAGGGCACAATCGACTATTATCCTCATAAAAATCTTTCACCTTGTTTTCAATAAATATTTGAGAATGATTCTTTGATTTTTCAGTTCATCCAAAAGTATAAAACTATGTACATTTCTACTTCGATAAGGTCCTATAAGTTTTTTGCACATACTCACCATACGATATTTTTTAATCACTGAACCACAAATTAATCTTTGTATAGCAACAGTATTTTTACGATTGTTACTATTTACAACCATTGTACGAAGTTGAGTCTGAAGTACTTAACTAAAAGTAACTTACGTTTTATATCGTCGCTGACGTCTTTCCCTTGTACCATTTGTGCCACAATATTCCGAATTTGATCCTTTGGTTTGTCCTTTTTGAGCCTATAAATTTGAACTCTTGACTCATTCAATTTTTTACAAAGCGATTGGTTTTCTTCAGGTAGCTTGGATATCTCTTTATAACACTTCGCTCTAGATTTGGAAACTTTTTTTCTTTCTAATTTTGCTTGTATTGTCGTTCGATTGGTTTTTAGATCTACAGAATAGAAATATTGTTTTTTCTCTTACGAAATGCTGCAGCACTTTTACGATTTTTTTCTCTGATAATTAACTTTTCTTTTTCACTCATCTGTGCAATACACATTATTTTCCTTGCACATTTTTCTTGCTGTACTTTTGTCGTTCTTTTTCATGCATAATTTTCCATTCACAGGATGTTCTTTTATTTTCTGCCTACGCTTTTTTCAGCCTCTCTCTTTTTCTTTAACTTTTCTTCTCGGGTTTCCCGTACTGTCGATTGGAAACACTTATCTTTTTTTGATTTTTTGAGATTTTTTTTTACTCTTGCCCTTTAATTTTTGGTCTGATGGTAAATGATTGGAAGTTCACCACGCCCACGTGTAGAAACCATGTAGTTAATCAAACAATTAAATTTTACTCTCGTTTCAACGACAAACTCTTCTTCAAGGCTAAAAGCGTACTGATACTTTTATTTTTCGAATGAGAACAATACGAGCTTTGATTTTGCTTCGTTCATATCTAGAATACACATAGAAATATTTAACAGGAAATATGTCTTTGTAATATTTAGAAATAGACGTGAGAATGTGTTTACTCCATATTTCTTCGATAAAATATGTGTATATAATAGCGTACGCACGGTGCATGTTAATTATGATAAATACTTAATTCAAGTTTGTAAATACATATTGCACATTCGGTTTTATTGCTTACAGTGAAAGTTAGGATAACATATATTACATTCTAAGTGGAAACAACTAATTTAAATTTTATGTCATAAAATTCACGAATGAGATTCATGTATACATGATTTAAATAGAAACTAGAAAAAAAGTCAAGGGAATTATGTTTCCAGGGAAGATTATTTCATAGTTTGAATGGAATTCCTGTCAACTAAACACTTTATTAATGTAAACTGCTATACACGTTTTTATAGTACTACATTACCTTTGTCTTAAACGTGTATTATATATTTAATTATAAGCTTAGAATTTTTGGGGCAGTTACATATTTAAAGCCACGGGAATTATTGTAGAAAACATAACTTTGCTTTCATGATTAAAATGATACCTATACTTAAAGAAAAATGTATCGGGCGATTTGCAAAGTAACGTTCCGACAAAGTAAACATACAGCAACAATATCTTTATATAATAGAAACATTTTATATTTTAATAAAATTAAAATACAGTATTATTTATAGTCATTGCTTTTTTATTAATAAAAAAATGCCTATTTTTGAGCAGTTGCAAGGTGGCAATGTAGCATTTATTTTCTATTTTTTCTTTTGGAGTGAATTCAGGTATACAAAAAGATATTTAAGGTCGATTAGAAGTGTAAAATTCATTTATCTTGTATGGCTGTAACGTTAAAAAAAAATTTACATATGAATACAGCCAGAGAAGATTACTTTTTTCGTCTTTTAAAGATTTTTCGTCTTATACTAGATCTATGTTGAAAAAAAAAACGATAACAAATCAATGGATCTTCAAACTACGATGTGAAAGTACATGAAACATTTTTTTTTATAATTTTTAAACCTCACTCTGTGAGTTATCGAACGATTACATGATTTTACCCGTTTAAAAATAATCACCGTATGATGCTCACATGTAGCTGCCAGGTGTGAACCAGAACCCATATACCTTCTAGCTCTGAGCCAGAATCCCCATAGCTAACCTATATTAACATACAACTGTAACAATAACAATAACAATAACTGTACAATAACTGCACATATATAACAATGTAAGAGTCAATTATTTTCATTATTTAAATATATCATAAGTATATTTGTACCTTTACGCATTAGCTACTGTAATTATAAAATAACTTATCCACCTTTAATACAGTAGTGGTAAATTAATAAATCAAAAAAAAAATTTTAATTTAATAAAATATTTTGATTTATGGCCCTCTATTGTAAAACGTCATTGAAAACATTTTCATTACTATAAAATCTGTTTAAAATAAAAAAACACACGAATAATAAATAAAATACTAAATATGTTTAATAATTTTTTATTTTTGTTTAATTTTGATTTTATATAAATTTTGAATTGCCTATTAAGATTTTTTGTGTTGATAATAAAAAAAATGTACGGAAACAGCTATCTATTGACATCAATTTCGATTTTTTATATTATGAGGTCGATATAAGCAAATAAATCAGTAATAATTTATGTTATTAGAACGCTTTGTAAAAACTTTCGAAATTACAAATATTTAGACGAAATCAATATGAATTATAAATAATAACGTTCTTATGCTTCTGTATATTTGATCGATCGTAAAATCATAAAAGCAGATAATTAATTATTTACACAATTAATTCTAATTTTTGTTACTTTAACATCCATTCAGTGTGCGTGAGGTACCAAGGCCAAGTAACTGGTTGACTCGTACATTCATAGTTACAGGCCGTGGTCCAGTAGTAAGTACTTTATTTACTTCCAAATGTTTTCCCTCTTTTCCAGAATAGGCCAGTTCACGTTCAAGAGTGGATCCTCAGTTCCATTTGGTGTTGATTTCTAGAAGAATTAAAAAATTTAAATGTGTAAGTAAAAATAATATACGCATAGTAAACAAATAAAAATTACCCATATTTCGCAAAGTTTGTAAAGAGTCGAACATATTTGTCAACCATTGCTTGAATTTTTGGATCATCCAGTGGCATTCCACCAAAGCTTATGTAAAACAAATATGGCACATCTTCCGCGTGTCCTACTCCTAAAATATAGATAAAACAAATTTTTTTAATACAAACCTTACGTAGTAAGATTTAGAGTAGACTTTATAAACAGAGAAATAAAGGATTTATAAAAGGTTTGATAAAAAATAATCAATAAATTCGTGATTAACAGCCAAAAAATTATTTCGACTAATCGCATAATGCTCAATTTCTAATAGGTTTAATCTTGAATTTTACGACATATAAATTATGCTAGCTAGCAAGGGGATTACTTTACTTAAAAAAAAGAACAAATAATTTTGAAATCGTCGAATTTCTTATTTTTATTCTTATTCTATGGACCAAATAAAAAGACCAATTTCTGGAAGCTTTCTCCAATCGGTCTTAGGGATGAAGGTATTCTAACCATTTTGAACAAATTTAGAGTAAATCGAAGAAATACCGCAATACAAACATAATATTAAAACTTAATTTAAATTTGTAATAAAAAATACTTTTTTTCCTAGATTTGTTCGTAACTAGATCATTCCCAAGGTTTTATACCTATATTTCACCCAACAAATTCCTGGAGGTTAAATGCTCTCGCCGTAAGTTGTGTATTTTTATTTACAATTATTGAAAATGTTAAATATTTCATAAATTTTTAAAAACAATGTTGTCTTACTTAAAGGTAAACATCACCGTCTACAAAAGCAAATTCAATATACATTACCATATCATTTAAAATACTTACCACCAATTGTACTGTTGCCAGGAGGAATACCATAGTATGGTATACCTTCAAACGAAAACTGATAATAATAAATCGGTTGTTCATTATAACGCTCCATTAATTTTTGTTTCGAATCGATTCCAGTCACCCAGAATAAATCGGAAGCGTACTGTAATATATATATCCAAATTCGTAAACACACATCGGTTACTTTATTTTGTTATCAAGTTACCTGTATAATATCTTTAACAACTTTGTCCGGTAAGTTCGATAGATTCCTTAAGTTTAAGAATTGTTCCAATAATGGAATATTAATATTTGTTAAATTGGTCAACGATTCTATTCCAGATCTTATAGAATTTATAATCTCGGCTAAAATAATAATATAGTTAGTTTAATTTATTTAGTTTTACTTTAACACTCAACTCTGTTTTACTAACAATCGGCGGATGCTTTAGCTTCGAGCGATGTAAATCCCAAAATGTGCGGCGCTTTGTTAAATTCACCAGACTTAAATTTATCTACGGCGCATTTGGTTAAAAATTTCTCTTCGTTCTTAGCTCGATTAGCATTTTCAACTGTTGGTCGGAATGGAAGCTACAAAAAGTTATTATTAATTTGATTGTTCTCCAAATAAAATAGTGTGCTTATTTTTATAAACTATACATACTCCACCTAGCTCGTTTGATTTTAGAATAATGTCTTCAACTGAAGCGTTATAGAGAGCTTGCAAAACTCGATCTTACTTAATGTGTTGGTGCCTAACCTAGAGGCAAGTTTAAATGCTTGAGCAACTGCTTCTAAACGCGATTCTGAGGCCCAATACAGACACAAAGCTGATCCACTCATCGCGATCGATCTGTGGAACAATCCCTGCAAAGAATAATACATTTTTTTAATTTGGAATATTTCAGTAGTATGGTAATTTGTCATAATGTTAAGATAAGTTACCTGTAGACATTTCAGATAGGATATGATAATCAACCGACGCTCCACCAGCACTTTGACCAAATATCGTTATGCGATTTGGATCACCACCAAACTTCTTAATGTTTTCATTAACCCACTTGAGAGCCAAGTTTGATCTTTCAAGCCGGCATTACCAACAGCGTCGTCATGGTCGAGATTTAAAAATCCTGCATAAAAATAATAATTGTTTGTGTAATACATTTTAAATTCGTTGTCTAAATGATCTGTCCAAATATAATTAACGCAATACTAACCGAAAGCTCCAAGCCTGTAATTCAATGTTACCAACACGACATCGTCTTCCATGAGAAAATCGGGACGGTAAAAAGCGAAGGACCCTAATCCTGAAATGAAACTGCCACCATAAAACCAAACCATGACAGCTTTTAAATCTTCATCTTTGATGTTAGTAAATTGGAGCTAATAATTATTATTTGAATATTATTATTTAACTAATAAGTTACAAAATCAAATAATATGAATGATTAATTACGTGTCGTGAATACACGTTCAGGTATAAACAATCTTCTGCTCCAACTACAGAAGAATTCGAGCTCAAGTACTGAGGGCAGGCGTCTGCATCTTTTGTAGCCTCATAGACATCTGTCCAACTTTTCATTTTCACTGGGGGCTAAAATATATTACATTAGTTTTTGTACCTTTTTTAATCAGTTATCTTTTGAACTTATCAATTTAGAGTAGCCTATTGCAAACTATAAATATTTGTTTGTTTACTACGTGTATTATAGTTACGTCAAGTTTCTCGATAATTACTTCAAATTTGCTGATACCCAGAAATATGTACACATAATATTAACAACAAATGAAGTTTTCCCGTTAAAATCGACGTCACTAAAAACGTGTTTATAATATAAATAATTAATATTTTGATATTAATTAAATAATATTTTAAATTATATTACAATAATAATAAATAATATTAATTATATAATAATATTTATAACATTTTAACTTCAAAATCCCAATTTCATTTCAAATTTTGAGGTTCTAATGCTACACGAAACTGTTCCGGAAAATGTTTTTACCTTTTTCAATGTTGCTCACTCGCTTTGCTCTTGCGAACAACCTCGAGAAAAAGTAGAAAACCATCTCCCACAACAGTGTCATAATATACTATTTTTTACTTCTAAATAATACTTTAAATAATCTGAATATTTTTTTAATTTACTGTATGAACAATAAACATTTGAAAAAACTGAGTATAAATTGAAGATTAATATTTCACCAAGTGTTTAGAAAATTCTATCACTCATCTATTTCTGATAATAAAAACAAAAATTCAATCTTAATACCTTAAATCTCAACTGGCCTACAGGGGGTTCGGCAAAAGGGATGCCTATGAACGCCGAATAATCAACTTCGATGTCTCACAGATTTTATCAGTTATTCCTCGGACAGGACCACTTTCAGTTTGCACAACAGGCGTACTCGCTGATTCAGCTATCGCGGCGATTCCCAATAAAAATGACACGTAACACGCGATCTTAGTCATTTTCTCTTGTGGAACTTGTTTCTCGCATGGATTTCGCACCTGTTGATCAATCAGTTCAACGTGACACAATGCGAAAATGTTGTATCTGAATCGTGATCGTATTTAAAAGGCAAAACTTTAAATGAAGATTTCTAGTTAGAAACATTTCATTTTAAATGGTATAAGAATGATAATATTAAGGTAATCTGTAAATTTATGCAAACACAATGAGACAGTTTCTTTACACAATTGTCATATTCCGCATGGAAGAATTTTAAGTAAATAGCAGATTATAATTTTATAGTGCAATAAATTTTTTTGTTATAAGATTGGTTAAACGTTGTTCGAAACAAACACATTTGGTTATATTTGGTAGATATTTGCATAATACTTGGGTTGCGCCGAAAAGTAATAATGGATTAAACAGTTCGTTTTAAACATTATTTAAACTATATGAAGAGAATTCATTATGTTTTATCATACACTAAACAATGTTGTTACAAGACACATATTTTTCAGTAAAAAGCTTAATATAGTACTTCAAATTGCATATAATATGTATTTTATTCAACCGACCAAATTAATACTGTTATTTGAGAAAAAGAGAATTTACCTTACCTCAGGTAGTTAATGTTTTTAAAATATTTGTTCTTTTAATATATAAAAAAGTAGTATTCATTGGCGTAATACGTTGCAGTTCTATAACAAACGCTGATCTTAAGTGAAATCGACCTATGTTTATACCTTTTGTCAACTGGGTACATGTGCATAAAATAATCATTAACGACTTCTAAGAATATGTAAAATATAGGTACTTATCGTAATTTAGATTATCAATGTCCTACATAAGTGAACGATACCAAAACACAAGACAATGTTACATACATTTTGTCATACTTTTTTACGTTCCTCATTAAATATTTGACAGAAACAGGGCAGTTCTCTTATACTCCACATATGTACGGATATAATTAGAGCGGATTTTAATAAATATTAATGTGATACCTATAACGTGATTTGTAAATGAATGTTTGTAATAATAAAAGCAAACATGTATTGTATTTTCATTTTCAAAGATTCTTAAGTATTAAATTTTTTACCTCAGTATGCGTTCAAGAAGTACCTTTTCTTAAATACTTTATAGGAATTCGATGGTTTTTTCAATAATAAATCAATTTGTATAATAGAAACTCGCGGTGTTTTAATTTAACTGGGTAATTTCCAGGGTATACGTTAAATAACACTGCATCGTAAATTATATACAACTATTTAATTTTAAGTATTTCTACTGTCAATTTAATCACAAAAGCAAATAATTTGAATGCTAAGTTATCTTCGTATCTAAGCGGAAAAAAAATATTGTAATTGCTTAAAACATTGTATACGCGGTTTGACAAACTGTCGGTGTCTCTTAGACGTTGTTGAAGTGCTTGAAAACTTTAAGGAAAAAAATATACTATGTATGTACAGACGTATTTTATTGTCTAACAAGGGGAGTACATGACCTCCGGGAAACGGATCTTATCATAAATTTGGTATATCTTTGTAATGTAGAAATATGAAGAAATCCAAGTTACTACTTGCCAATGTCCACTTTGACGAAAGTTATCGACATCTAATAATAATATCAGTAAAAATTTCTTCCAATTTGATCGCTTATAACTCGGAAACAAATAAAGATAGGTACTCAAAAAATAGAAACTTAAATTGCTCAAGTTATGAAGAAAATAAGAAATTAAAGAAATTTTAATCACAAATTAATACGAAAAATTCATTGTATTTTGGCCTAATAATTTTTAATTTCTGATTTTCTTCATAAGTTTGCTCCAAATTAAGCTATTTAACTTCTTTTTTTCAAATCATATCTACTTGAACTCAACTTTCTTCTGGTTTTCGGTTTCAGACCTATCTTTATTTGTTTCCGAGTTATAACCGATCAAATTGGAAGTAATTTTTACTAATATTATTATTAGATGTCGATAACTTTCGTCAAAGTGGCCATTGGCAAATAATAACTTGGTTTCTTCATATTTTTATATATTACAAAAGATACGCCAAAATTAGGAGAAGATCCGTTTCCCAGAGGTTATGTATTCCTCTTGTAAGTTAAGATCGTTTGATCAAATTATTCAATGTCAAATGTAATGCAGTGTATCGAGATAGCTTAATTTGTAAAATCTAGAGATAAAAGAAACACATCCGTATTTAATATTTTTTTATTAAAATATTTCATTAAAAAAGATTCAACGTTTAAAAAATTGTTACAAATAGCTAAATGCAAAAAATGCGGATGTAATATTACAAACGATGAGCACATTTCACTTGTGTCTCTTGATGCAGTTCAACACGTCTTCGACGTCTTCAGTCGAACCCAAGTAAATCGGTGATCTTTGGTGGATGTTCGTTGGCACAACGTCCAAAATGTTAATAACTCCGTTGGACGCAAGACCGCCAGCTTCTTTCACAATGTACGCCATAGGAATGCATTCGTACAACAAACGGAGCTGAAAATAAATTGTGTATATGTATTATAAAAATGAAATTTTTGATGATTAATGTTATAAATGTTTATTTTCCAAATGAATATTGTAGTTAATTACCTTGCCATTTGGATTATCGCTCGTAGCTGGATAGATGAAGATTCCGCCGTATTTGATTGTTCGGTGAACGTCCGCGACCATAGATCCAACGTAACGAGCGCCATACGGTTTACCAGATGATGGATTTTTTTTTGAGTCAACATATTCCTTGATCGCTTTGTCCCAAGTTCTCTCGTTACCTTCGTTTATACTGAAAAAAGATGAATCGTGTGTCGTACTTGTACTTCCTTGACAATGCAATGCATAAAGTGATATGGAACGGGGTTTAATGAGATACAAAGAAATTTAGTATTGGAATTTCAGATTACTGTACTACGTCTGTAAGTTTTTTTTATAATTTTAGCGTACTTTTGAATGTGTTAAAAACAATTTTCAATCTCATTTTTCATGAATAATTTATTAAATTATTGACGAGCTTATGAAAACTTTCAGCGAACTTTAGGACAACTTTGTAGGAACATGATATATACTAAATTATAGATTATTCAAGTTTGGCAATTTCTCGTTGGACACGTTCAGATAAAGATTCTACAAACATGAATTTTCTCTGAAGTTTGTAGAAAGTTATATCTTTTAACGCGGGTTATATGTGTATCAACAAATGTTTTACCCTGGTACAAAATAAAGGAGTTTTTACCGAATAAATGGAGTTGTTATTGGAGATTCGGTAATTTACGCTTTTGAAATTGGGTAGAAACACCGATACCTGCTGACGTTAAATCGGAAAAATCTCATTAAAAACTCGAGAACGGACCGACTAAAATGAACTTTTATTTGTGTGTTCACAACTAATTGTTGCAATGGCTGCAGTTGTGATATTTAGTAAATCGAGGTCGAGAAAGACGATTCTGAAATTTGCAGCTTGTGTTACAGAATTTTATGTACCTCGAAGAAAAAATATACATTTGTTGATGTAAATGAAAAATAATTTTTAAGTTGAAAGGGGATAAACAATATTTTAAAATATTGTATTGATTTAATAAAAAATTTAATAAAATTTCATAAGCTTAACTAAAATTCAGTTTTCATTCAATTTCTTCATCGAGTTTTTTTTTTATTTTATTATTTCATCAATCCAAAAGTGTGTTTTGCCCGATTACTGGGGACAATTGTTGGTTTAGATTATTACTTATTATTTAGAATATTTTTTTCCAATATTTAATATAAAAGAGAGTTCTGTCCGATTACTGGGTACTATTGTAGGTTTCCGTTATTATTTATTATTTTTTATCTAAAA
>JANSJX010000314.1:0-34409 GCA_026168455.1 Theocolax elegans
ATGAAGTTTAATTGTGACTTAGGACTCCCTTCGGGGAGGTCCTATGTATATAGATATATTATATATATTTTTTAAAACAATGTGTTCTGGAGACGACAGCGCGTGGTGGTGAAAATTAGCAAAAAGGTTTTTAAATTGTATATTTTTTTAATGGTATTACTGAAAATTATTGTTTTTAATTTTTAATTCGAGAATTAAACGTGATGCGTTGAATTTTTATAGAATGTATATGGAATAATGAAGAGTGGCTTTTTGCGAGATTTACACGAGTGATATGTGGTTTTTTGAGTTTTGTTAGAATTTGGTGAGTTGTGATTTGTTTGTGACATCGATGTAAATATTTCACTATGGGTATTAATTTATATATTTTGTAAATTATTAATTTTTTTAGCCTTGAAAAGGGACGGCGTAAAAACGTCCGAACGTCGGCATATTTTTGTAACGTAAATAAACATCTGTAAACACCATTGGTTCGTGACGATCAATAGAAGACACTTTTATTAAACATTACTTGAACGAACGATAGATTCATTTAACAATAAAATTTAATGAGTTTTTTAGCCCAAAATTTCGTCTAATTCTTGTTTCTCCCATAACTTTTGACCATATTAAAATATTCGAGCTTCCTTTTTTTTAAAACGTAACTACTCGATCTCAGCTTTCTTTCAAAATTTAGATGATACGTACATCTTTAATTGTTTCTGAGTTATAAGCGTTCAAACTCAATGGTTTTTTCGGCAGAGATTTTTCATTATTTGCTTATATCTATCGTAAAAATGGGCATTGGACACTAAAACTCCGGCTTTCTGCATGATTTTATAGTAGAAATTATATCCTAGAGTTTGGTAAGGATCTGTTTTCCAGAGGGTGTGACCTCTCCTTGTAAGTGTAAAGTATCTCTTGTCCCGCTTCACTCATCCCCCGCGGAGTAAAGAGGTGGTGCGGATTGTTTACCGTAATTTACATCCGGATTATTGCCGCGCAATGAGCGCCCGTGTAATGATGGATTTCCGTGACATTGTGCGGTACGGACGACAGTTCGAGCGTCAAAAGACGCTTGATAGTCAATACGTACCGCCCACGCCAGCCGAGAAAATGCATTTGCCAGGTGCGGTTTGTCCGACGGTGACAAAGGCGAAAGTTGCAGCGGTGGCGGTAAAATCGACAACCGAGAGCAAGAGCAAGAGTGCGCATGAGAAGAAGGCCGAGCCGAGTCGAGTTGACTGCGGCGAGAAGAAGGCGAAGCAGTCGAAGAAATCGAAGAAAAAGAGGACCGTGGCGACGGATACTGACTCAAGTGCAAGTCAATCCTCGCGTGAGAGTGAGAAAGTACGCGTTGCGGAGTTGAATGCTCCACGTGTCAATCAGTCGAATCGTATGGCGGCGCGTTGGTCCTCTCAGCAAGGGGGAAAATCCGTGCGAGAGCAACATGGCTACCGAGCTTCTGTTTCGACTGGCTATAGCCGGCCTGGAGGTGGGAGCTCGAGCTCGACAGCATGCCCGCGCACCCCGCCGCGAGGTGGCGAGTTCGTAGGTGCTTGCTATACATGTCATGCGGTAGGTCATCGTGCGTCAGAGTGCCCGCAATTGTGTGAATCGTGAATGCCCGGCTTATTCTATCCGGACGGGAAACGGGCGGACAGGGGAACAGAGACAGAAAAAATCTCAGTCTCCCCTGGCGAGCCGTGGTGTCAAACAGCTGATAGTGCGGTAAGGAGGAAGGAAAGCTGGGGATCCCGTGGAGGTGCGACGAGCGGCGTACCCCGAGGAAGTGTGACAGGCGGCATATTTCGACCATCGATTTGCACCAAGCTTATTTTCAAGTACCGTTGGAGAAATCGAGTCGCAAATATACTGCGTCCTCGATACCGGTCTCGGGGTTAGGGCAGTTTACGAAAATGCCTTTCGGAGTGTCAAATGCCCCGAGAACGCTCCAATGGCTCATTGACTCGCTGTTTGGTCCCGCTTTTGAGCCAAATGTTTTCTCGTACCTCGATGACATTATTGTTGTAACCGAGAGTTCCGAGGAACATCTACAATGGCTCGAGCGTGTGTTAAAGCGTTTAATGGGGGCAGGGCTAGTAGTCAATAGGAAGAAGTGTGAGTTCTGTTGTTCTCAAGTAACATACTTGGACTTCTAGTGTGACGCGAGCAATTACGTAATCAGTACCGTGTTGACGTCAGGAGAGTGAGGACGGGGAGCACCCGATCGTGTATGCGAGCAGAGTGTTAAATGCCCGCGGAGAAAATTATAACCACGACCGAGAAAAAAGTGTTTGGATGTGGTATGGGCGATTAAAAAGCTCAGGCTTTACTTGGAAGGTTATCACTTCAAAGTGATAACCGACCATAGGCGCCTTACTCTGGTTGTGCAATTTGCGCGATGCGATCGTCCGTCTCGCCCGCTGGGTATTGGAAATGCAGCAGTGGGACTTCGAAATCATACATCAGAAGGGGACGCAGCATCAGTTTCCGTTGTTAGGTCGTGGTGAGTCTAACAAGCAAGAGCATCGAGGATGCTGAGTATTTAAAATTACGGGAGAAAATGCAGAAATTTCGAGGTAAATTTCTGAATTGGCGGGTGGAGGGAGGTTTTATATATCGTTATAGAGCCGACTGTCTTCTCGATCCGATTCTCCATCGTGAGGAGAAGTGGCAATTGGTGGTGCCAAGGAAAGCAGCTAGTGAAATTAAAAAGTATTAAAAATGAAACTAGTCTTACAGAAGTCATGCAGGGCACGATTTTAGGATCACTTATTCCGTATATATTTTTATAGAAATATATATAAGGCATTCGATGTCAAGTTGTCCGATCAAAATTTTAAAATGCGTCAATTTTTAGGTACACACTAGAAATTCTTTTGAGAAAACTGAAAAAAAATTTTTAGTTACTGGAATCTATTTGTTCAAAAGTTATTGCAACCTCAAAAAGTGAGCTTTTTGCAACATCAGCTGTGTTTACTGCTTTTTAACTCAAAATCTATCAACTTCTACTATATAGCATTACATGTAACATTGGTTGCAAGTTATATCTAGAATTTATCCTTCTGGGTTAGACTTTCTAATCTCAAGGTCAATAAAAGTCTTAAGAAGAGCTTGAAACTATACCTTTCTAATGATCTGTATTTCGTTTGTGGTATTCAATTCTGTAAAAGTTATGATAATTTAAAGAAACACAAAAAATCTTCAAAAATTATTATGGTATTTTTCATTATAATTTTTAAAAATTTTATGTTTCTATAAATTACCATAATTTTTTACAGAATTGAAGGCCATAGATGAGCTATAGATCATTAGAAACATATTACGTGTAATTACTTGAAATTTACGAAAATGAATATTAAAAATAGACTGCGTAACTTTATGCAAAATAAAATTTTTCATATTCAAGCTATGCTGCCGATGTACAATAAACAGTTGAATAAGCACACACAGATACATTCACGTATATAAATCAATGCATGCATATCTTGCTCCAGCATACTCATACTACAGATATATATAGATAGATATATATATATCTATATTAAACAAATAAGAATACTTTACAAAATTAAATATTATCGAATATTAAAAGTGTAAAAACTGCATACTTCTGAATAAATTTGTCATTTATCAAATGTAATGTTGATAAGTTTTAATATCTATGTAAAAATAACACTATTTACCTGTATATTTAATATTTATTTACATTGTTTATTTTATCCTAGATATAAATAATTAAAATTATGTTTTTAACATTGTTCAGAATATATTTCGTAATTATAACTATATATATACATATATATTAAAAAAATGACTGAAAGAACAGCTACTTTCTGATGCCAAAGACACAGTGAAACTGTAATTAGCATTAAAATTAAATAAATTAATATTTAATTTATACACAATATAATAGAATTGCAATATCGATATTTAAAGAAAAATCAGAAATAAATTATATATTGTCAGTGAACAAAGATACAAACATAGTGACTAGATGAAATTTAAATTAAAATAATTGTCAAATTTGATTAAAAATTGTATGAACAAAATATAAAAAAAATCTATAAAAAACTTTATAATTTTAATAAATATTTAAATGACAATTACTTCGGTCTTACAGTCAAAAATATAAAAATAATATTAATACATAAGTAATGCAATGTATTTATTGTTATTCATAAAGTATAAATTCATATTTTTTTAGTTTCAAACAGAAAAAATCTCAGTCTCCCCTGGCGAGCCGTGGTGTCAAACAGCTGATAGTGCGGTAAGGAGGAAGGAAAGCTGGGGATCCCGTGGAGGTGCGACGAGCGGCGTACCCCGAGGAAGTGTGACAGGCGGCATATTTCGACCATCGATTTGCACCAAGCTTATTTTCAAGTACCGTTGGAGAAATCGAGTCGCAAATATACTGCGTCCTCGATACCGGTCTCGGGGTTAGGGCAGTTTACGAAAATGCCTTTCGGAGTGTCAAATGCCCCGAGAACGCTCCAATGGCTCATTGACTCGCTGTTTGGTCCCGCTTTTGAGCCAAATGTTTTCTCGTACCTCGATGACATTATTGTTGTAACCGAGAGTTCCGAGGAACATCTACAATGGCTCGAGCGTGTGTTAAAGCGTTTAATGGGGGCAGGGCTAGTAGTCAATAGGAAGAAGTGTGAGTTCTGTTGTTCTCAAGTAACATACTTGGACTTCCTGTTACACAGGGAAGGACTGCGCCCCGACTCCGAGAGAGTGGCGCCAGTACTGTCATATCCAGCACCGGAAAACGTCGAGCATGCTGGGATGGTACTCCCGGTTTATTGAGAAGGGTTCCGAGTTGAAGATTCCCCTTGTCAAAATGCTCTGAAAAGGACAAGCTTGCCAGTGGGGGGAGGAACAGCAGGAATCTTTCGAGCTCTTAAAAAAGACTCTAACCGTTGCGCCAGTACTCGCGAGGCTCGATTGTACGAACCGTTCGTGTCCAGTGTGACGCGAGCAATTACGTAATCAGTACCGTGTTGACGCAGGAGAGTGAGGACGGGGAGCACCCGATCGTGTATGCGAGCAGAGTGTTAAATGCCGCGGAGAAAAATTATACCACGACCGAGAAAAAGTGTTTGGCTGTGGTATGGGCGATTAAAAAGCTCAGGCTTTACTTGGAAGGTTATCACTTCAAAGTGATAACCGACCATAGCGCCTTACTCTGGTTGTGCAATTTGCGCGATGCGATCGTCCGTCTCGCCCGCTGGGTATTGGAAATGCAGCAGTGGGACTTCGAAATCATACATCAGAAGGGGACGCAGCATCAGTTTCCGTTGTTAGGTCGTGGTGAGTCTAACAAGCAAGAGCATCGAGGATGCTGAGTATTTAAAATTACGGGAGAAAATGCAGAAATTTCGAGGTAAATTTCTGAATTGGCGGGTGGAGGGAGGTTTTATATATCGTTATAGAGCCGACTGTCTTCTCGATCCGATTCTCCATCGTGAGGAGAAGTGGCAATTGGTGGTGCCAAGGAAAGCAGCTAGTGAAATTAAAAAGTATTAAAAATGAAACTAGTCTTACAGAAGTCATGCAGGGCACGATTTTAGGATCACTTATTCCGTATATATTTTTATAGAAATATATATAAGGCATTCGATGTCAAGTTGTCCGATCAAAATTTTAAAATGCGTCAATTTTTAGGTACACACTAGAAATTCTTTTGAGAAAACTGAAAAAAATTTTTAGTTACTGGAATCTATTTGTTCAAAAGTTATTGCAACCTCAAAAAGTGAGCTTTTTGCAACATCAGCTGTGTTTACTGCTTTTTAACTCAAAATCTATCAACTTCTACTATATAGCATTACATGTAACATTGGTTGCAAGTTATATCTAGAATTTATCCTTCTGGGTTAGACTTTCTAATCTCAAGGTCAATAAAAGTCTTAAGAAGAGCTTGAAACTATACCTTTCTAATGATCTGTATTTCGTTTGTGGTATTCAATTCTGTAAAAAGTTATGATAATTTAAAGAAACACAAAAAATCTTCAAAAATTATTATGGTATTTTTCATTATAATTTTTAAAAATTTTATGTTTCTATAAATTACCATAATTTTTTACAGAATTGAAGGCCATAGATGAGCTATAGATCATTAGAAACATATTACGTGTAATTACTTGAAATTTACGAAAATGAATATTAAAAATAGACTGCGTAACTTTATGCAAAATAAAATTTTTCATATTCAAGCTATGCTGCCGATGTACAATAAACAGTTGAATAAGCACACACAGATACATTCACGTATATAAATCAATGCATGCATATCTTGCTCCAGCATACTCATACTACAGATATATATAGATAGATATATATATATCTATATTAAACAAATAAGAATACTTTACAAAATTAAATATTATCGAATATTAAAAGTGTAAAAACTGCATACTTCTGAATAAATTTGTCATTTATCAAATGTAATGTTGATAAGTTTTAATATCTATGTAAAAATAACAACTATTTACCTGTATATTTAATATTTATTTACATTGTTTATTTTATCCTAGATATATAAATAATTAAAATTATGTTTTTAACATTGTTCAGAATATATTTCGTAATTATAACTATATATATACATATATATTAAAAAAATGACTGAAAGAACAGCTACTTTCTGATGCCAAAGACACAGTGAAACTGTAATTAGCATTAAAATTAAATAAATTAATATTTAATTTATACACAATATAATAGAATTGCAATATCGATATTTAAAGAAAAATCAGAAATAAATTATATATTGTCAGTGAACAAAGATACAAACATAGTGACTAGATGAAATTTAAATTAAAATAATTGTCAAATTTGATTAAAAATTGTATGAACAAAATATAAAAAAAATCTATAAAAAACTTTATAATTTTAATAAATATTTAAATGACAATTACTTCGGTCTTACAGTCAAAAATATAAAAATAAATATTAATTAATATATAAATAATATAATAATATATAATTAATATTAATTAATTTAAAAATAATATTAATACATAAGTAATGCAATGTATTTATTGTTATTCATAAAGTATAAATTCATATTTTTTTAGTTTCAAATAAAAAAATATATTAAAAATAGATTACAATATCGTAATTTTTTATGTTCTTATTTTTTTAGGAATTATATGATTTCTAAAAGGTATGGTACAAATTTGCCTCTTCCCTTAGTTACTCCCAATCAATGATAATAGATGTAGGAGATCAAAGTATCGAAGAAGATGTACAGTCAATTACAAGTGATATGGGAATTGGACGGGGGCAAAATTTGCTAGAAAATTTCATTAAAAAATTTAATTTAAGCAAACAATTTCAATATAAATTCTTCAATAATGATTTTCTCTATGTTAAATTCCATTTCGAACATTTTGGTAATATTTAAATAATTGCAAAACTCATTGAATTGAAATGTATTTATTGGCTTTGTAACATAGTACATATTGCCATCTAGTGGCTAGTCATTTTTGGCGCGACGCAATCGCCAAGTACAAAATATAGATTTACATAATATAGAATACAAAAGTGACAAAGGATTTTCTTTCCATTTTTCTTATACAAAAATTATATAAAATGATGTCTAAACAACTTATTACTAATATTATAATTTACATTATTGTTTTCCTCACTTTATTTTGTTTTTTTTTTAACTATTATATATATAATATTATATAATTTTCACCTGTCGAATTAATAAAATTTACTAAAGCATTTACAATATCTCCTTTGAGGTACATATTTTTTTAAAATTTCATGTATGAAGAATGGACAGTACATATTTAATTTATGTGTGCATAAGAATTTATATAAAGATTCATATAAAATTTTTCTTTCTTTACAGTACATTTCACAGGTCCAAAATATATCTTTGCATTTTCACTGTCCTTTCAACATTTACATAAGTCCGAAGCAACAATACTGTATCGAATTAATGAACTATTCAACATAGTATGATCACTTCTCAACCTATTCATCATTACTATAATTTTTCTATTATATTTTATAATGTAAAAACAAATGATCATCTACACAACCAAAAGAAAGTATATTGACATCTAAAGTCAACGCAAGCTTCAATGTATA
This sequence comes from Theocolax elegans, assembly GCA_026168455.1. Lineage (NCBI taxonomy): Eukaryota > Metazoa > Arthropoda > Insecta > Hymenoptera > Cerocephalidae > Theocolax > Theocolax elegans. Next base: position 8,089 of record JANSJX010000314.1, read on the forward strand.
CACTTCCTTCCAAGAAAGAGGATTAAACACCACTCAACATCACTGTAATCAGTTATGACCTTGATCACAAATCCGGTATATACAGATATACAGTCTGTGTATGGAAATAAATAATCTATATTAAATCGGTATGAAAAGTAATCATTAATATGAAATTTTTTTTTATTTTTGTTCAACTACAATTCAATAATAATTACAACATCATAATCTCTGTTTTTTTCGCAAAAATTTACAAGATCTAATTTATTACTAATGCTTATCGCATTCCATTGTAATCACTTAATATCAAATAAAATTAATAATAATTTAATCTAATATATATTATAATAACACTTGAAACAAAAGTAAAGAATTACAAACAAATAAATCTATTCAATCCAAAAGAGTATGCAAATACAAATATGTAAATAATAATTTACACACCTACATCTACACTTCTAATGTTTCAATCAACTATATGAATTATTCCTTTTTTAGACCTTTTTTACCTTTATTATCTTTATTTTTTTTAACATTAATGTTACTTGAAAATTTTGTATTATTAATTCTATCAAATAATATATCAGAAACCTTACTTTGATTTTGATTATTTTGTATGTTAGAATTATCCCTTGTTACTTGTTCATATGTATTTTATTGTCGTTGCTGTGATCGTCGTTGTTGTTGTTGTTGTTGGTTAGTTTCTTGCTCTTCATAATGATCCAATTGAGTTTGCAAGTTTTGTTGAGAATCTTGATTATTTTTGGTTTCTCTAAAACAGGAAAATTTTCTTTAGTTTTTTTAACGTTTGACATCATCCTAATGATAGAAGGAGGGCAACCGTTTTCCTTTGGTATTACATTTTTTGCTTCCAAAAAAGGCAAATTATCGTGTGCCATTAAAATATTAATTCTGTAGTAGAATTTGAAAAAATCACATTCTGAAATAATACTCTTATGATTACCCTTACAATTGCTACATATAGGTTCAATACTTTCTATATTATCATCCATATCCATATTTCTACACGGTTGATTATCATGTTTTTCATCTCCACACATTATGCATAGTAAATTTTCTTTACATTTCGTACTAGTATGACCAAATTTGAAACAATTGTAGCACTGCATTGGACGAGCAACATATGGTTCGACAAAACATCTTATCGAGAAAACAAATATATCCCTTGATAAAATTTGACTAGAAAATGTAATGAGGATAGACTTACTCGGTATCCATTTATTTTCATTAGATGTTGCATCCTTATTTTTTTTATTCATCCTTTTTATATCTATAACATCAACACTAGACATTATACCTTCTATAATATTTTTTTCATCTATATCAATAGGCACATTCCTAATAATACCTTTTCTAATTTGTCTGTACTTAGAAATAGACATTTCTAAGTTATGTTGAATTAAACTCGTATCCATTATCAATCTGTTAGCCTCTTCTTTAGTATTACACATAATTTCAACAATAAATTTACTTTTTTTTTAATATCAGATATCTTTCTATATTTTTTAAATATAATGTTACCGACGTTAAATGGGCTCAGTTCTTCTCTTTTTGATTTTATATATTTGCACCACACACCAAATGGACCTTTATTTTTATCATTATATAGTTCCTTTTTTTAAATTTGTTTGTGACTTTCATTTGTATTATTTTCACTTTCATAACTTGCAACATTATCCGAGTATGTATTTTTCACATTAGACGAGTCTATAAAATTGGTCGAGTTCATTTTCGCTGTTTCGCTTCTCGTAGGTTTTTCTTTAAATTGGGACGAGTCCATTTTACCTTTTTCTTTGTTTTGACTATTAGCTTTCTTCTTTATAATATTTACATTATCTTCATAATTATGTTGTTGAGTTTCGTCACATCTTCTTTTAAGACTTTTATTTTCATATTCCATTAATTCAGAACTTTCAATACCTATAACTGTTAACACATTTTCAAAAACGTTCGGATTTTGATAATTTTCTTTATTTACGTCTGATTCCATCCTGCAATTAATCTCATGCTTTTTCCAACAGTAAAAAGATTCCACCAATATCCAAATTCAGCTTTTTATCTTACCAATTTAAAATATTAGCAAATTTTAAGCGAACAGTTATTAGACCCGATCCTTATTCATCGAGAGCTCAACTCGGAATCATTTTAAAATTCATACAATTACAATCTAGACGCGACATCTTCGTAACTTTATAGTAATTATTAACTAATCTATATTATCGACATAACATTGATTTGTTATCTTCCGTCATGCAAATGTGGCGCCGCATACGGTGGGCGAAATCAATGGGCGATTTGTTCCTTGAGCGAAATGATCCGTATCCGAATTGTGACTTTCAAAAAATCTTAATACGAGCAACATGACTGATCAATCAATTTCTGACGATGACTATTCTACAGATGAAGAAGAAGTGGTAAGGGATTTTAATAAAGAAGCGGAATTAATTATAAATAGTGATACTTTGCCAAAAAAAGTCTGGCGATCGTTATTTGCAAGTTTACGAGGCATTTAAAAAGTGGGAAAATGATAATAAACATTATCTTTCCAGTGAACCTGAAAATAATCTTATAATATATTTTAAAAGTTTGAAAGAAAAGTTAAAACCTTCTACGCTCTGGAGCATATGGTCAATGCTTAAAAAAACTTTAAATAACAAGAAGCATATCAATATTAGTAACTTCCTCAGTTTGAAAGCTATGTTGAAACATTATTCTAAAGGCTATAAGCCATTAAAATCTCATGTTTTAAAGTGGAAAGAAATTGAAAAGTTTATTGAAGAAGCAGATAATATACATATTTAGCATTTAAGGTTAGAAGTAACATTCGTGTAATAAATCTCTATTATTGACACTATTGCACTGTAATTATGTGTAATTTTATATTTTTTTGTTAGGTTATCCTTATATTTGGAATTTCTGGAGCGCTCAGATGTGACGAAATTGCTAATTTACATGTTCAAGATGTTGAAAAGTTGCCTGACAAAAGATATTTATTATCAATTAAGTCCACAAAAAATTATTACAACAGTCGCACCACCTCCGCATCGCGCCAATTACTTATTGGAAATCTTTTCTTCGAAATTGTTAATCACTATATATCTTTACGATCAACTAAACAGTTTACTGATAGGTTTTTTATTCGTTACCAAGAAGGAAAATGTATACACCAAGTCATCGGGATCAACAAAATTTATGAAATATCCCAAATCGTTGCTACGTACTTGGGCTTACAAGATCCTAAACGTTATATCAGTCATTGTTTTCGTAGAACAGGCGCCACACTGCTCGCTGACTCAGGTGCATCATTTGATAAGGTGAAACAGCTGGGAGGATGGGTATCGGACCAAGTCTGCCACGGTTATGTCGAGAATTCCATGCACAATCGGCAAAAAATGTTTGTTGGGATAACGAAAGAAGCTTCGGTCAATGCTGTTACTAAAATCCCCCCAAATGTTTCAAAACCATCAACCAGTAAGGATTATCCTATGGAATTTATTAAAATAAATAAAGAAAATGTGCCTCCAATCGAAATTAACTGGGATGATTTTGCTACCGAGATGACCATAGATGATATTAAACGCGCCAGTGAGTTACAAGAATCTCAAGTATTAGTTACAACCGCTAAAAATACTCCCCTACAACAATGTGAGAAGCAACTTGTAACAAGTGGGCCACAGTCGTGTTCTAAAGCTTCTCGGCATTTTTCTACGAAAACCCCTATTAAGGTTCTCTTCAACCAGAATTCTGCTCAAACACCTGTGAAAAGAGCGAAAATAAATACAATCCTTAACGTAAATACTGACCATAATCAAGAAGTTGATTTTGAAAATGAGGAAACAAATTTAAATACAGTAAACTGGCTCAAAAATTCATGAATAAAGTATGAAAATTGCACTTTTAATGGCAATGTTATAAATAATTTTTATTCTTGTGAAAATTGTAAAAAGTAGTATAGTAATCAATTAATATTAACTTTCTGTTAAAAAAATACTCATTCACTTTATTTACTAATTAGCGTTTATTAATAATTTAAAATATAACGCATAATTTGCTTGTTCATGTGTTTTCGATGCCTGCCCCAACCAGCAGCACTCGCTGCGCTCGGGCGGCAAATGTTGGGCAGGCATCGCAAACACCTAAACGCGCGCATCGGGAAAAATCAGGCAATTATGACAAACGAAATAATGTTGAAATATTTAACCTGCTAACTGCAAGTATGCCGTAAAGTGATCGAGAGGGCGCTAAGGTTATCAAAGCATCGGGCGAAAGTAAAAATATGCTTATGCAATCTTGATGTCAGTAGGAAAGTAAATAAACATGGTTTTTTAATTTCTAGGCCTGATTCTTTAACATAATTTTGCCCAGGATACAGAAAAATACTATTTTTTACACGGAGGTAAAATGGAGCTCCTGCATGCACGTGCCGGCAAAAGTTCCATTCCCCCCCCCCCCTTGTAAGAAAATCTACTATTTTAGTTATTTTTAAGTAGGAAAGGATTTGCGACAAATTAAAGATATTAAACTATAAGATAACAATTTTAAAAGTGTGATTGAAATTACACCATACTTGCGAATTTTTACACCTTAGTAAAAGGTGTTTTTGATATTTAACAATTGGATTAATGAAATATATGTACTTGAAATGTTAAATAATATAATCTTAAAGAGATGTTATTACTTCCATACTGATTTTAGTATTTTCTATTGCATGATTTACTATGTTCTATCTGCTACATTCACAAACAGTTACAAAGATAATGAAAACATATTTGTAGACGTTTCAAAAAGCCTAGTTACAATTGATATGAAATTGCTGCAATATATTACTAAATATATATTGTTCTTCTATTATGGCACCGATATGTACATTAAAATTTTAACTTGTATGAAATTGCCCATATTTTTAAAACTATGTTTATTCCATTAAAATTAATACCATTAAAATAAATTACAACTGGGCATTTGAAACGTCTACAAATATGTTTTTATTATCTTTGTAACTGTTTGTGAATGTAGCATTGAGAATAGACTGAGAAATGATTGATCATGAAAGTTAAGCAGCATTGACCGCGGTTAATAAGTGGATGGGTGAATAACTAACATAAACAGAAAAATATGTAATACTTTTTTTCATTTATTTTATGTTTTTTTGACAATTTTATTTGTTTTTACCTAATTTTTTTTTAGAAAATTATACTGCATACCTTTCTCTTAGAAATTTACAACGAAATAATCACGTTATTTAATATGTAAAAAATCATGTGATTAAATACGTGTTACGGTATGTGATTAATCACTTTTATTAATAACATATAAATTAACTTTTATTGTTTTATTACTCTGCGTGTAACTCTGATTCATCGAAGATTCAGTGAACATTCAATACCGATTTTGTACTGATTCAATTTTGATTTTGTACTGATTCTGTACCAATTCAATTCTGCGTTTTGGGAAAAAGTTACTGCAGATTCAATACTGATTTTACTCTGATTCGGTGATGATTTTATATTGATGCAGTGATGATTTCATATTGATTACAATATGAAATCAGTACTGAATCAGCGTGAATTTTTTTAAGAGGATATAAAATTCGTACAAATTTAGTACAAATTATGTGCTAATTTTGTACGAATTTTGTTCTAATTTTGTACTAATTTTGTACAAATTTTGTATATTATTTGCATGAATTTTTGGATTATTTTGAACTGTAAATTCGGACTTTTAGGGTACGAATTTTGTACAAATTTCGGACGAATTTCGTATCAAGTTTGTACTGATTTAGCGCTAAATTTAGTGCTGATTTTGTACTAAATTCGTACTAATTTTTTAATAGGGTAAACAATCAATCACTATATTTTAATTTTCTTATTAAACTCACATTTTACACAGTTTACAAGTAAGGAATTATAACGACAGTTTTTTTTTTTTTTTTTTTATGTTATTTAACGTCGCTCTATTTATGCTGCCAGGGCTAATCAGCGACGGAGGTGAACGGTGTGTCTGTAATCAAAGCACATGTAGTTGAAACAGTGGTGCTTGTGTCCATCGGAAGATATCATCGATCACTGTAATTAGTCTAATAATTACAGTTTCCTGTCCTCCCGATGGAACCACCGCGATCCTCTTTACATCTTCGCGTCCCTAACGTTCCCTATAGTTCAGATGCCCGTGCCTCTCATGCACTGAAAAATGCACGAAACGCACGCGCACCTGAACTGGCGTCACATTATAGTGACACGCCGAGCCACTGAGATAACAACAGTTTATATTCTTTTTGTGCTTTTATTATGTCCAAAATATAGTTAACAAATAGTGAGAAATATTAATTAAAACATTAATATACATAGAATTATTACATATAACTAAAACAAATAATAATTAAACTAACAAAATTGAAAATTCAACATCTTAAAGTTTTGCTTTTTTGCAAATAGTCTGTGTATTTTGTCCTGCATTTAACTGACAAATAATCACAATTATGTAGTTTAATACTAGAACGTTACAACTAAACAATATAAAATACAAACATTTTTACAATTCTATTTAATCTATTATTGTATCGTTAGAATCTATTTAAATAAATTATTATTCTACTTCATTAAAATTAATATGCTCAACAATATACAGTTGTTCATCTACCTTAAAGCAATGACATATACTTATAATATTTTCAATCGAAATAGCTATGATTTCACTAACTTTTTCAGCTAACAATATAGTTGCAATATAATTACCGCTTGTTGTACAAAAAAATGCTTTTTCTGTAACACATTTTGTAATAATAGCATACGGGATACAATTTTCGTTTAGGCAATTACAATTTAAAGCATCACATTGACAATTACATATTTTTACAAAAAATTTAATAATTCCGAAAGTTTCATTTTCTTTCTCTTTGACCTGCCCCTCCTCCCCGCTGCCGGATTAAGTCTTAAGGTATCATATTTTGGGCAAATAATAAGTTTATATAACTTTATTTACTCTCCAGTTGCCGTAAAACATATGATGGCAGATTACACGGTTTTACAATAAATTCTGCCAGTTCTAGTAAATCACTCTTACACGATGAAGATGACATGATCACTCAATAGTGTATCTATACACTAACTGTAAATTCAAGAAAACTAATCTAAGACTTGAACTTAAAAAAAGTCCCCACTTTTGAAAATTCTTTCGTTGCGTGATTGAGTCTGTGTTTACTTCTTACTCAGTCTCTAACGTATCAACTAAACTTATAACACATTAAATGTATTCAAATACTATTAGCCGCGTAACGGGAATTAAAAATTATTTATTTTATCAAACACATTTCTTCTTCAACCAAGCAGATTTTTCGTTTTCATTAATTTCTGTATGAAGCAAACATAATTCACATACGTTAAGGAGATTTTCCGTTTGGTGTAAGATTACACAATTATTGCAATAAGCTGACTGTTTCTTGGGACAAAATTACTTATCTTTGCACTAAACGGATAGCATGAAAACGGAATAAAGTTCTTGCTTCTAGAAATCTTTTTTTTCAGTGACGTCTTAAATAAATGCTGTCACACTCTTGTAAACCATTTAAACTTTAATAGTGCAAATCAGCGATTCTGCTTCGGACTCTGGAAACCTAATGCTGTCTAAAAGATGTCTTTTTATAGTCAGAAACTGCCTATAAATTTCCAGAGTGGGTATAAATCATAAAGATCACTTATGGTCAAAATATCTGGGAAGAGTATCCGTAATATTAATAGAAATGTATATTTGTTGCTTTATAACGATGAATCTATTAGCATGATCATTGCAAAAAAATTTATGCACTTACCTTGGAGTGGTAGAAAACTATCTTCACTTGTTCAGTATCCATCTAATCCTCTGTAAGCTGCTAAAAAAAAAAGTATTATTAATATTATATTAGACAAATATTATTAAAATATTATACAATTATAAAAAATTAATTTTTTAACATTTATAATGCTGGATTTTTAATTTTACAACCACTTTAAGATTTATGATACTAATCTGAAGGATTACTATAAAAGTATCAAAATTATACGTAGCGCGTAACATTACGGCATATATAGACTTACTGATTACGAGACGTATTACACATTTCTTTAAAAAAATAAACATTTGCTGCCAAGAGTAATATTACAATTACCTTAATTTTAGTCATAGCAGTCGGTTATCGTCGAAATCAACACCCAGCGTAAAAAAAGAAAAATTTATATAATCATTATATAAAGTTTATTTTCAGATAAAGTTAATATTGATTTTTCCAATGGCACAATCCTGAACTTGATCAATTTAGTGCCAAACTTCAGCTTAAAGTTACAAAATCTTTGTGAAAAATTAATAAAAACTACATGCAAAGTTCATCTTTACACTATCCTGAAGTTAATAAATTGAATGCCAAAGATCAGCTAAAATTTGAACAATGTTTATCAAAACTTAAAAGAAACTTCATACAAAGTTCATAGTGAATTTAAATTGAAATTTAAATGAATAAATTTTTGTAAAAATTGAAAGTTAAAACTTGCAATACTTTTGCATATATAATTATCTAAATAATTAATTAATCACTATATATTAATTTTCTTATTAAACTCACATTTTACACAGTTAACATGTAAGGAATTATAACGACAGTTTATATTCTTTTTGTGCTTTTATTATGACCAAAATATAGTTAACAAATAGAGGGAAATATTAATGAGAACATTAATATAAATAGAATTATTATTTTCAATCGAAATAGCTATGATTTCACTAACTTTTTCAGCTAACAATATAGTTGCAATATAATTACCGCTTGTTGTACAAAAAAATGCTTTTTCTGTAACACATTTTGTAATAATAGCATACGGGATACAATTTTCGTTTAGGCAATTACAATTTAAAGCATCACATTGACAATTACATATTTTTACAAAAAATTTAATAATTCCGAAAGTTTCATTTTCTTTCTCTTTGACCTGCCCCTCCTCCCCGCTGCCGGATTAAGTCTTAAGGTATCATATTTTGGGCAAATAATAAGTTTATATAACTTTATTTACTCTCCAGTTGCCGTAAAACATATGATGGCAGATTACACGGTTTTACAATAAATTCTGCCAGTTCTAGTAAATCACTCTTACACGATGAAGATGACATGATCACTCAATAGTGTATCTATACACTAACTGTAAATTCAAGAAAACTAATCTAAGACTTGAACTTAAAAAAAGTCCCCACTTTTGAAAATTCTTCGTTGCGCTGATTGAGTCTGTGTTTACTTCTTACTCAGTCTCTAACGTATCAACTAAACTTATAACACATTAAATGTATTCAAATACTATTAGCCGCGTACGGAATTAAAAATATTTATTTATCAAACACATTTCTTCTTCAACCAAGCAGATTTTTCGTTTTCATTAATTTCTGTATGAAGCAAACATAATTCACATACGTTAAGGATTTTCCGGTTTGGTGTAAGATTACACAATTATTGCAATAAGCTGACTGTTTTCTTGGGACAAAATACTTATCTTTGCACTAAACGGATAGCATGAAAACGGAATAAAGTTCTTGCTTCTAGAACTCTTTTTTTTCAGTGACGTCTTAAATAAATGCTGTCACACTCTTGTAAACATTTAAACTTTAATAGTGCAAATCAGCGATTCTGCCTTCGGACTCTGGAAACCTAATGCTGTCTAAAAGATGTCTTTTTATAGTTCAGAAACTGCCCTATAAATTCCCATATAACTAAAACAAATATAATTAAACTAACAAAATTGAAAATTCAACATTTAAAGTTTTGTTTTTTTTGCAAATAGTCTGTGTATTGTCCTGCATTTTCTTTATCTTCGTTTCTTTTTTTCATCGATTTATCTATTTTGTTTTCGTTTACGTTTGTTTTTAGTAAATTTAAGTATTTCTTATTTTTTTTCTGCTCCTTTTTTTCGCAATAATTTTCCTTTTTTTCGTTTCATTTTCTTCTATAATGAACGATTCATCATTTTGAACCATTATACCTGTCGATGGTTCGACACTTGGAACATCTATTTTAGTGTTGTCGTCGATATGCTTTTCATCTTTCTCCTTTTTATATGTTTTTTCTAAGGTTTTATACGTTCTTAACGTTGCGCACATAGCTGTCAAACATTGCCGTTATTCTTGATCACTTAATTTATATTTTTTTTTTAAGGGCTGTTATTTACATCTACTATAAAAAAAATTCATAAGTACATCTTTGAATGATATAATTTTGACTATAAACTATGCGAAATTGTTGGTAAATATTATTGAAGTATGATAAAACGGTCCACTATGATTTGCGGAAGCGAATAGAGAATTTGTAAAAATACATACAAAAATATAACTTATACTGAACACTTTCATAAATTTGATCGGGAATCGGATTCCATCCATTTTTGCCTGTAGGAGACATGTTTTATAATTGGTTTACTCCTAGTATAAAGTTCATTAGTCTACGGACCATTTCACGTGGTTTTTTAAAGTAACTTGATTTAATACATCTTAATTTGAATGAATCTACTCTAATATCAGAGCCTTCAATCAGTTCAACCTACGTATTGAAAAAAGAATTATTAATATTAAAAATGAACAGTAGACAATATTAAATATATATATATATGGGTGCTTCTCTGTGACATCGAAGATGAAAAAAATAAATATTGCTATAACTGTGAGAATATGTTTTAGAGGTATCCAGTAGTTCTCCTGAATTTTTTCAGATTTTTGCTGGGCCATTATTTTAAGTTACAGAGAGTCAAAGTTGACATTTTAGCACTTTTTTGCATTATATGCCCATTTTCATGAATTTTTAGCTCCCAGGGGATGCATTTTTCACTAAAAACATAAGTATGACTTTTTTTGTAAAATTTTCCGAACTTTTCATTAAAAATACTTTTAAAGGCATAAATGTATGCTGTCACACTCTTGTAAGCCATTTAAAACCTTAAATAGTGAAAATCAGCAATTCTGCTCCGGACTCTGGTAACCTAATACTGTCTAAAAGATGTCTTTTATAGTCAGAAACTGCCTAAAAATTTCCAGAGTGGGTCTAAATCATTAAGATCACTTATGGTCAAAATATCCGGGAAAAGTGCCCGAAATATTAATAGAAATGTATATTTGTTGCATTATAACGATGAATCTAGTAGCATGATCATTGCAAAAAAATTTATGCACTTACCATGGAATGGTAGAAAAGTATCTCCACTTGTTTCAGTATCCATCTAATCCCCTGTAAGCTGCTAAAAATACAAATATTATTATATAATTATAAAAAATTATTTTTTAAACATTTATAATGCTGGATTTTTAGTTTTACATCCCTTACAAGAATTATAATACTAATCTGAAGGATTACTATAAAAGTATCAACAGTATTATTATTATTATTCAGCAATACATTGTTTTAGATTTCACAAACTGGTCACTGTCACGTTATCATATTATTCATTATAATTATATATCCGATTTATTTATATACCTTTTGTATTAAATACGTATATTCATTTATTGTAATAATGATGTTTATATATTTATAGTAATCCTTCAGATTAGTATTATAATCCTTGTAAGGGATGTAAAACTACAATGCAGCATTATAAATGTTTTAAAAAATAATTTTTATAATTTTATAATAATATTGTATTTTAGCAGCTTACAGGGGATTAGATGGATACTGAAACAAGTGGAGATACTTTCTACCACTCAAGGTAATGCACAAATTTTTTGCCAATGATCAATGCTAATAGATTCATCGTTATAAGGCAACAAATATACATTTTATTATATTTCGGGCACTTTTCCCGGATATTTTGACCATAAGTGATCTTAATGATTTAGACCCACTCTGGAAATTTTTAGGCAGTTTCTGACTATAAAAAGACATCTTTTAGACAGTATTAGGTTACCAGAGTCCGGAGCAGAATTGCTGATTTTCACTATTTAAGGTTTAAATGGCTTACAAGAGTGTGACAGCATACATTTATGCCTTTAAAAGTATTTTTAATGAAAAGTTCGGAAAATTTTACAAAAAAAGTCATACTTATGTTTTTAGTGAAAAATGCATCCCCTGGGAGCTAAAAATTCATGAAAATGGGCATATAATGCAAAAAAGTGCTAAAATGTCAACTTTGACTCTCTGTAACTTAAAATAATGGCCCAGCAAAAATCTGAAAAAATTCAGGAGAACTACTGGATACCTCTAAAACATATTCTCACAGTTATAGCAATATTTATTTTTTCATCTTCGATGTCACAGAGAAGCACCCATATATATATATTTAATATTGTCTACTGTTCATTGGTTTTTTAAAGTAACTTGATTTAATACATCTTAATTGAATGAATCTACTCTAATATCAGAGCCTTCAATCAGTTCAACCTACGTATTGAAAAAGAATTATTAATATTAAAAATGAACAGTAGACAATATTAAATATATATATATGGGTGCTTCTCTGTGACATCGAAGATGAAAAAAATAAATATTGCTATAACTGTGAGAATATGTTTTAGAGGTATCCAGTAGTTCTCCTGAATTTTTTCAGATTTTTGCTGGGCCATTATTTTAAGTTACAGAGAGTCAAAGTTGACATTTTAGCACTTTTTTGCATTATATGCCCATTTTCATGAATTTTTAGCTCCCAGGGGATGCATTTTTCACTAAAAACATAAGTATGACTTTTTTTGTAAAATTTTCCGAACTTTTCATTAAAAATACTTTTAAAGGCATAAATGTATGCTGTCACACTCTTGTAAGCCATTTAAACCTTAAATAGTGAAAATCAGCAATTCTGCTCCGGACTCTGGTAACCTAATACTGTCTAAAAGATGTCTTTTTATAGTCAGAAACTGCCTAAAAATTTCCAGAGTGGGTCTAAATCATTAAGATCACTTATGGTCAAAATATCCGGGAAAAGTGCCCGAAATATTAATAGAAATGTATATTTGTTGCATTATAACGATGAATCTAGTAGCATGATCATTGCAAAAAAATTTATGCACTTACCATGGAATGGTAGAAAAGTATCTCCACTTGTTTCAGTATCCATCTAATCCCCTGTAAGCTGCTAAAAATACAAATATTATTATATAATTATAAAAAATTATTTTTTAAACATTTATAATGCTGGATTTTTAGTTTTACATCCCTTACAAGAATTATAATACTAATCTGAAGGATTACTATAAAAGTATCAACATTATTATTATTATTATTCAGCAATACATTGTTTAGATTTCACAAACTTGTCACTGTCACGTTATCATATTATTCATTATAATTATATATCCGATTTATTTATATACCTTTTGTATTAAATACGTATATTCAGTTATTGTAATAATGATGTTTATATATTTATAGTAATCCTTCAGATTAGTATTATAATCCTTGTAAGGGATGTAAAACTACAAATTCAGCATTATAAATGTTTAAAAAATAATTTTTTATAATTTTATAATAATATTTGTATTTTTAGCAGCTTACAGGGGATTAGATGGATACTGAAACAAGTGGAGATACTTTTCTACCACTCCAAGGTAAGTGCACAAATTTTTTTGCAATGATCATGCTAATAGATTCATCGTTATAAGGCAACAAATATACATTTTTATTAATATTTCGGGCACTTTTCCCGGATATTTTGACCGTAAGTGATCTTAATGATTTAGACCCACTCTGGAAATTTTTAGGCAGTTTCTGACTATAAAAAGACATCTTTTAGACAGTATTAGGTTACCAGAGTCCGGAGCAGAATTGCTGATTTTCACTATTTAAGGTTTAAATGGCTTACAAGAGTGTGACAACATACATTTATGTCTTTAAAAGTATTTTTAATGAAAAGTTCGGAAAATATTACAAAAAAAGTCATGCTTATGTTTTTAGTAAAAAATGCATCCCCTGGGAGCTAAAAATTCATGAAAATGGACAAATAATGCAAAAAAGTGCTAAAATGTCAACTTTGACTCTCTGTAACTTAAAATAATGGCCCAGAAAAAATCTGAAAAAATTCAGGAGAACTACTGGATACCTCTAAAACATATTCCCACAGTTATAGCAATATTTATTTTTTTCATCTTCGATGTCACAGAGAACCACACATATACATACATATTTTAATATTTTTACTACTTACAGTAGCATTAAATGTACTGGATGATTTGACCATTTGAGAATTACCAATCTTTTCTTCCTTGTGTATTTTTGGTATTTTATTTTCATACTGCCAACATATACATTAATACGTTTTTTTCATATGTACTTAATTATACTTTACTAATTATTATTTTTTCCGCGCGAGGTGTCCTGTTCTCGTATGCAGCGCGTCCCCCAGGTGGCGGATGGGGGAAAGCTCGTCACGCTTGCGTGAAGGGTAGCGGTAAAACAAAATAGCTTCCGTGGACCAAACAGTTGAAGAAGAATGATGAGCAATACCTACTAGCTTAATGATGATGAGTAATGCCTACTAATTTAATGACTATATAATGTTTTTATCTATTAAAATAATTAATAATTAATTAATAAGACGTTAACGTATTTACATAAACAGAATTCATAACGTGTACCTTTTTTTTATAAAGTTTATTTCTTGAGAAATAAATAACATATTTTAAATTATAGCAATTAATAACAAAAATTATTAAGGAAAATATTTAGGTTTCAATTTATCATCGTTACTTATAAGTAAATTTTTGTCCATTTTTGTACATCTTCACTTAATAAGTAATTTTTCACTTAAAGATATTAAAGCTTTTAAAGATGGAGACGAAAACTTATTGAATTAAATTTTAAGTGAAAATTCAGTATGTTGATAATTTTTAATTTCTTTATTGTTAGTTTTATTTTATAAATAATATAATGTACTGATAAACAATAATAATATTATGAACCATATAATTAGAAACAAAATATAATATTATAATAGTAAAGTAATATAACAATTGTAATAATCATTTAAACTTTAATACCTACAATACGTAACATCTTTATGCATAATTTAGATTCATCTGAAGAAGATTCTGAAGAGATTGAAGCGATTTCAGATTGTTCGGCAGATGATGAATCGATTATAAGTTCGAGTAAAGAGGATGACGAAGACAGCGATGATTCAGAAAATGCTGACGAATTTTTGTACCCAGGCACACTTCTTTCCGAAATTCTAAATATTATATCGTTACACTGCATTCAACCCAATAATTGCATCAAAGGTCTTTACAAATTGAAAAAAATGTTTGCAAACATAAAGTCTCCAATTATTAGACATTATTGTTGCGGTTCATGCTATTCAAAATCAAACAAAAAATATTGTGAAAGGTGCGATAATTCGTACAATATTAGCTACTTTCTCGAAATATCAATTTTATCTCAACTAGCCTCATTTTTTAAAAATCCGATTTTTATGAGAATTTACAATATCGTATTTCGCGTAGTAAACTGAACGAATGTAATTATGAAGATATATACGATGGAACAATTTATCAATCGTTAATGAATGAAATAACCGGAAACATTAACAATTTAACTTTCACGTGGAACACAGATGGTGTACCATTATTTAAATCTTCAAAAGTATGCATTTGGCCATTTTTTCTTATGATCAACGAACTCCCTTATTTTTTGCGAATAAAAAAAGAAACAATTGTTTTAGCTGGTTCATGGTTTGGTGCGTATAAGCCGATGCCAAATCTATTTATGAATGCTTTCCGAAAAGATCTAATTAAACTTTATCATGGGGTAGATTTTTTAATTCCTAGTTTCTTAAATTCAGTTCGCTTAAGGGGTTTAATAATAAGTGGTACATGCGATTTATTCGCAAAGGCATTATTTTTAAATATACAACAATTTAATGGATCATATGGTTGTCCTCACTGCAAAATCCAAACTAAAAGGGTAGATAACACAAATCTATCCTTTTGTTGAAAATTTAAATTTAAGAACTACGCAGGAATCCAAACTATATGCGGGAGAAGCTCACAAAACACGCACCCCTGTCTTTGGCGTAAAAGGGTCAACCACTTTAAGTGTAATCGTTCATGACTATGTAAACTCCACAGCAATAGACAGTATTCATTGCGTTTTCCAAGGGATCACGAAAAAGCTCATGTCTTTTTGGTTTGATTCTGAAAACCGAACACATCATGCTTCCTTATTTGCACATGTTAATATAATTAATGATAAAATTAAATCTTTTACTTTATCTTCATTTGTCCAAAGAATCCCTCGAAAAGTATGCAATTACAGTTATTGGAAAGCATCTGTATTAAAATTATTTTTATTAGTATGTAAGGAAAACATCCTTAGTCTATTTGAATTGCGCGCGTGTAGGTCGGTAAATCAAATCTTTTAATATACCGACAGGTAAAATTTGCAGATAAGAATTGGCACGTGTCAATCAGTACGGTTAATAAAGATATACCGAAAAGAATGAATAAAACTTTATAAAAGTAATCTAAAGACAACCTTGTGAATAATAACATTGAATGTTGTTTCTTTGTTATTTACAGGTAAATAAACATTATTTATTAAGTATGTAATTATATTTTGTATAAAATAATAAAGTCCTTTGTTATTTACAGAGAAACAATTCATGTATTATTCTAACCTATAACCTATGAACATTATAAGACAACATTCTCGTTGAAAATCACAATGGACAAGTTGCAATTTAAGTTTACGGTGCTAAAAGCCTCGGATGGAAAATCCTACATATTATGTGTAACCAGACTCACCACGCCAGACGGTCGTGTGAATAAAATTCCACACGATTACATAAATGCAATCTACCACGAGGAGCTCGCTAAAACGCCTACGTTTAATAAGGTAAAGAAAGCATTAAAACAAAGACACCAAATGAGACAAGTATGGATTACTTTAACTAAAGAATTAAAATCAGTTGAATAGAATTTATCGATCTTCCCAAGTCAGAGGTGTAGGTAAAAAAGAAATTTTAACACATTTTTCTTTTTTCGTAACGTTTCGGTAGACAATGCTACCCTCTTCAGACTGTATAAAATTTATTAATTTCGATTAGTACATCTCAGAATATAATGTAAACCGGGAACGTAAATGAAAAAAATTAAAAAATATACCTTCTAATATCAATATCGTACAATGTTTACAATATTATTTCGCCGCAAGTCGATTTAAATTTTCGTTTCTTTTTCCTCATTCTAAACACGAGGAAACGTCAAACAGATGTATACACGACGAAAATTTCTGCTGTATATGAAACAATACCAGATTCGTGCTTTCTTATATAGGAATAATTATTAAGTTTGTGTTTATATTTTTTTTTTTTCTATTGATGACGCATGATCAAGGTTGTGTACAGTACGTTTGATTTCAGATAAATTTAAATTTAAAGGCTTTTCATTCTATATATAATTTGCGAATACTGTTTATTTAATTTAATTGAGTCTTCTTGTTTGTTTATTGAATGTTTTTGTAAATTTATGTGTACCATTTCAGATGCAATTCTTTTTCCGTAATTCGGTTCTTTATCTAAAATCTTAAAATTTTGCCAATCAAAATCGTGTTGATTATTTTGTACGTGTTGAAAGATCATAGAATTTTTGTTAGTTTTATGTTCATTTATTCGGGTAATTATTTGTCTTTTGTTTGTCCTACATACGAAGCATCACAATTGTTGCAATTTAATTTATATACTATGTTATTTTGAGTTTTTCTATCAGTTTTATCTTTTCCTTTAATTATGATATTACTTAATTTGTTTTCAATAATTGGAATTGTTTTTATTCCGTGTTTTTTAAATTCTGATGATACTTTTTCATAAAAGCCATTTAAGTAAGGTAGTGTTATTGTTGTTTTGTAGTTATTGTTTTCATTTCTATAGTGGTTAGTTGTCTGTTGATTTAACACTGCAAGTCGTTTTTTAACGTATCTATTTATAAATTTTTTTGGATAGCTATTTTTTATTAAATACTCTTTTATTTTATTGATGTTTTGTTTGTGGTAATTTTTATCTGAAAGTTTAGTTGCTCTATCTACTAAGTTGAAAACCATCGCAATCTTTTGTGAAATTGGATGAGCTGAGTTGAAATTTAAAAACCGTGCCGAGAAAGTGGGTTTTATATACCAGTCTGTTGTAATTTTATTGTCGTTTTTTATTAGTAATGTATCTAAAAAGCTGATTTTATTGTTCTGTTCAATTTCATAGGTGAATTTTAGTTTTGGGTCGTAGGAGTTGAAAATGTGTAACATTTCATTAATTTTATCTGTAGGAATGCATGTTATTACGTCGTCTACATATCTATAATAAAAAATGGGTTTAAAACTTAATTTGTTTAAACATTCAGTACATTCATATTGTAAACATTGTACGATATTGATATTAGAAGGTATATTTTTTAGTTTTTTTCATTTACACGGAGAGAAGAAACAGACTAGCGTTGTAGGTTAGGCTGTCAGCGCAAAGTTGCAGGATGTCATACCGCGATGGTATGGCCGCCCTGCCAAAAGTTTCCATAGGCATCATAGGTGAAAACGCGCAGGGGGCGTGGCTAAACAAGCAATAGTATGACGACCATACCAACGTGGTATGGAATCACACAAAAGTAGTATGGATATCGCGCAACCATAGCACGATTTCACGGCGGGTAACGGTTGCAGAAACGTTCATACAACGCTGGTTTGTTTCTTCTCTCCGTGTACGTTCCCGGTTTACATTATATTCTGAGATGTACTAATCGAAATTAATAAATTTTATACAGTCTGAAGAGGGTAGCATTGTCTACCGAAACGTTACGAAAAAAGAAAAATGTGTTAAAATTTCTTTTTTACCTACACCTCTGACTTGGGAAGATCGATAAATTCTATTCAACTGATATTAAAAAATACCAAGTGATAAAATCAAAATTTCAACATGAAATAAAGAATTAAAAAATACTTATTTTGATAAAGAAGGAAATGTACAATTTAACGATGAATATTTAGAAGAATTGATTGAAAACAAAAATACTAGTGACGTGACAGTGAATGCAGCAGAAATACCATTAGTACAACTATTACAGAAATTACTTGAAAAAGCGAAGAAAAATCGGAAAAAATAAACATTGGAAAATTAGCTAAAGAATTTACATTTGAAAAATTTGATGGTAAAAATTCGAATGCGAATCAATGGATGATTGAATTTGAAAAAGAATGTGAACGGTTTGATTTAAACATTGATAACAAAAAAATTGAAATTTTAAAATCTTTTATGGAAAAGGGGGCCGCAGATTTGTATAGTTGTACACTTCTCAAGGTTACAATTGAAGCAAATTGGGAAGAGTGGAAACAAAATTTTTGTAATACATTTGCCAGTAAAGGATGGTCTCAAATAAAATATGCATTAGCATTTAAATATCAGACAGGTTCATTGTTAGAATACTCTATAAAAAAAGAAAAAATTTTATTGCTAGTAAGAAAAACTATTGACAATGAAACGTTGATAGATCTGATTGCTATAGGTCTGCCAAATTATATAATTGATAAAATTGATAGAGAAAAATTAACAAAAACTAAAGACCTACATAATGAAATAAGTAAATTAGAACATTGAATGTACAAAAAAAATTTAGATATGAAAAAGAATAAACCAAACACAAAAGAGAAAAGTAAAAAAATACCTTGCAAAATATGTAAAGAAAAAGAAAAAGGAACACGTTTTCATTCTGAAACTGAATGCTGGTTTAAAGATCAAGAAAATAGAATTAATAAAGTCAAACAAGTAAATAATTTAACTTTAGACGTAGAACTAAGTGATGAAAATCCAAAAAACTAATAATACCACCATTGATTGAACTCCCAATAAAATTAAATGATATTTTAAAAATATCTGCTATCTATGATCCAGGATCAAATGTTACATTAATAAATTCAAAATTACTAAATTTAAAATCTACAAATAATGATATAAAAAGCGAAAAAACAAATTTGAGAACAATTAATGGTGTGTATAAAACAGATGAATTAATAAAAATAAAAATAAAGATTCTAAATGTAGCGGATCACATGAATGTGTTCATAATAAACAATAAAAATTTCAAACATGACTTTCTAATAGGATTAGATTGTATAAAGAAATTCAGACTGATACAAAATGAAAAATTAGAGATAGAACAAAAACATTCCGAATCTAATGATATAATAAATGAGTATCGAATCAATTTTAATGAACACATCGAAACAAGCACCTTCAACGTTTCAACAAACCACTTAAAACGTGATGAAGAAAAAATAATAAAGAATCTAATAGACAAATATAAAAATATATTTGCAAAAGATAAATATGATATAGGTACTGTAAAAGATTACGAAGCTAGAATAGATTTGACAATAGATAAATACTGTAGTAAAAGAACTGTAGACTAGTACTGTACAATCGAAGATAAAAAAGAAATAGAAGAACAAATTTCACAATTACTTAAAAGAAACCTAATAGAAGAATCATACAGCCCATTTGCTGCTCCAGTAACGTTAGCTTATAAAAGAGATGAAAATAAAAAATCTAGATTATGCATAGATTTTAGAGATTTAAATAAAATCATAATTCCTCAATCACAACCGTTTCCACTGATTGAAGACCTAGTAATAAAGACAAGAAATTGCAGTTTTTTTTCAAAACTAGATATAAATTCAGCATTTTGGTCTATCCCTTTACGAATTGAAGACAGAAGAAAAACAGGCTTTGTGACCCAAGAAGGTCATTTTCAATGGACCTGTTTACCATTTGGTTTAAAAACATCACCAGCTATCTTCCAAAGAATTTCAAGCAATATAATAAGAAAAAATAATTTATCAAATTTTACAGTCAATTACATATATGACATATTAATATTTTCAAAATCTTTCAAAGAACATGTAGACCATCTATCAAAACTATTAGATGCAATTATGAAGGAAGGATTCCGATTGAAACTGTCAAAGTGCACATTTGCACTGGACTCTGTGCAATACTTAGGACATATAATTAAACATAACTCAATTTCTCCGATAAAAGATAAAAATGTTCGATAATTTCTAGGAAAAATCAACTTTTATAACGAATATGTACCAAAAACTTCTCTAATTTTAGAACCGCTGCATAACCTATTAAGAAAAAATAAAAAATTTGTTTGGTCAAAAGAATGTCAAGAAGCCTTCGAATAAATGAAAAATTTCCTTTGCACTCAACCAGTATTAACTATATTTGATCCAGACTTACCAATACACATATACACAGATGCAAGTTTAAAAGGTATAGGTGCAATATTAAAACAACCACAATTAAACGAGAATCCAATAACTGAAAAACCAGTAGCATACTTTTCAAAAAAACTGAATGAATCACAAAAAAGAAAAAAAGCAATTTACTTAGAATGTATAGCAGTAAAAGAAACAGCAAAGTATTGGAAACACTGGCTTATAGGCAAACATTTTAAAGTATTTTCTGATCATAAACCATTAGAAAAAATGAATATAAAAGCGAGAACAGATGAATAGCTAGGCGATCTTACCTATTATTTATCACAGTTTGATTTCAAAACAATATACCGTCCAGGTAAAGATAATTTAGAAGCAGACTGCTTCAGCAGAAATCCAGTATTAGAGTCTGAAGAAGACGAAGAGGATAAATTGAAGATTGTGAACTTAATTAGTTTAGAAGATATTTTAGAGAATCAAAAAAAAAATAAAGAGATAGAATCCAACAAAGACAAACTAAAGTATAAAAATAATTTGTATTATAAAAAATCAAGAAACAAAGATAAAATTTTCTTATCAGAAGAATTTAGTAAACAATTAATAAAAGACACGCATATGAAATTTTGTCATATTGGAATAAACCAAATGAAAAATAAGACACTGCCGTATTATACAGCAACAAATATATCTGAAAATATAAAGAAAGCCTGTAGATGTTGCGAAGTATGTATACAAAATAAGTCAAGAAGGCAAGACAAAATTGGGTTAATGTCACACCTTGGCCCCGCAAAAAAACCTTTTGAAATAGTCTCTATCGATACAATAGGTGGATTCGGTGGCTTAAGATCTACAAAAAAATATTTACATCTCTTAGTAGATCACTTTACAAGATATGCTTGCATATTGACATCAAAAACACAAAATGCAAATGATTTCATTAAATTAACAGAAAATGTACTACGAGACCATAATATTCAAATACTTCTAACAGATCAATATCCAGGTATAAATTCTAAAGAATTCAAAAATTTCTTAGAAGAAAAAGGGGTTACAATGATCTTTACAGGAATTAATGCACCATTTTCGAACGGTCTAAACGAAAGACTTAACCAAACTTTAGTAAATAAAATAAGATGTGCGATAAACGAAGAAAAAAAGAAGTGTGGATGGACAACTATAGCAAGAAATTGCATAAACCAATACAATGAGACCGAGCACACGGTAACAAAATTTAGTCCGAAATATTTATTAAATGGTGAAGATACATCAGCACTACCAAATGAACTAAAAAGAATAGAGATTATAATCAACTGGAAAACGATAGAGGAACTGCATTTAAAAACAGTATAAAATACCATGAATATAATAAGAAATTATATGACAAAAATAGAAAAGAACACGAATTTATGTTAGGAGATTTAGTCTACATTGAAAATGGTAACCGAATGAACCAAAAGAAATTGGATATGCTAAGAATCGGGCCATACAAGATTTTAAAGAAGATATCAAACTCAATGTATGAAGTTAATACAGGACACAAAAAGTTAGAAACAATTTCTTCCATATTTCAAAATTAACTCCATCTCCTTAACTCAAAGGTGGTAACTACTAAGTGGTAGTACATAATAGTCTATATTATTTTGTAATTATTAGTTATACCAAATTTTTGTACCAAAAATGTCTCCAGGAGGGGAGATGTAAGGAAAAGATCCTTAGTCTATTTGAATTGCGCGCGTGTAGGTCGGTAAGTCAAATCTTTTAATATACCGACAGGTAAAATTTGCAGATAAGAATTGACACGTGTCAATCAGTACGGTTAATAAAGATATACCGAAAACAATGAATAAAACTTTATAAAAGTAATCTAAAGACAACCTTGTGAATAATAACATTGAATGTTGTGTCTTTGTTATTTACAGGTAAATAAACATTATTTATTAAGTATGTAATTATATTTTGTATAAAATAATAAAGTTCTTTGTTATTTACAGAGAAACAATTTATGTATTATTCTAACCTATAACCTATGAACATTATAAGTATATAGTTTAATCATCCTTCAAAATTTAATGAATGAACAATATTTTAACCATCATATTTTATTGGTTCAAGGGATTACTCTTCTAAATTTTCCGAGTATTTCAGAAGAAATGATTGAAACTGCAAAACTGGTTTTAACTGAATATGTGAATCGATTTAAAGAGTTATATGGAGAAAAATACCAAACGCGTAATTTACATTTGCTTTTACATCTACCTGACGATGTAAAAAAATTTGGTTCTCTTTGGACAATGAGCTGCTTTCAATTTTAAACTTGAATGAAGTATTAAAATCTTACGTTCATAGTTCGAGATATGCTGAATTACAAATATATTATTCTGTTTCAACATATTTGTCATTATCGCAATTAAAAGATTTATTTTTACAACCAGGGACTCCAGCATGTGAATTTTGTAAACAAGTTGATAATTCTGGCATTCAAAAGCTTAAAATAAAATTAATTAACCAAAATATTTTTGCTGTAGGAACTTTTAAAAGTGTAATAGTCTTACCTGAGTTCGTATTAGATGTTTTGAATATTTACCCACTTTTCAGTCAATTACAGTACCACATTTTTAATAGATTACTTAAAAACAAAATATATTTTGAAACCGAATCATATGCTATGACTAAAAAAAATAATTCATTTTGTATAAAATATAAAGATGATAATGAAAATTCTTTCGGAATTATTAAATTTTTTGTAAAAATATGTAATTGTCAATGTGATGCTTTAAATTGTAATTGCCTAAACGAAAATTGTATCCCGTATGCTATTATTACAAAATGTGTTACAGAAAAAGCATTTTTTTGTACAACAAGCGGTAATTATATTGCAACTATATTGTTAGCTGAAAAAGTTAGTGAA
Source organism: Theocolax elegans (assembly GCA_026168455.1). Lineage (NCBI taxonomy): Eukaryota > Metazoa > Arthropoda > Insecta > Hymenoptera > Cerocephalidae > Theocolax > Theocolax elegans. The sequence goes on from JANSJX010000314.1 coordinate 32,178, forward strand.
ATCATAGCTATTTCGATTGAAAATATTATAAGTATATGTCATTGCTTTAAGGTAGATGAACAACTGTATATTGTTGAGCATATTAATTTTAATGAAGTAGAATAATAATTTATTTAAATAGATTCTAACGATACAATAATAGATTAAATAGAATTGTAAAAATGTTTGTATTTTATATTGTTTAGTTGTAACGTTCTAGTATTAAACTACATAATTGTGATTATTTGTCAGTTTAATGCAGGACAAAATATACAGACTATTTGCAAAAAAGCAAAACTTTAAGATGTTGAATTTTCAATTTTGTTAGTTTAATTATTATTTGTTTTAGTTATATGTAATAATTCTATGTATATTAATGTTTTAATTAATATTTCCCACTATTTGTTAACTATATTTTGGACATAATAAAAGCACAAAAAGAATATAAACTGGCGTTATAATTCCTTACATGTTAACTGTGTAAAATGTGAGTTTAATAAGAAAATTAATATATAGTGATTAATTAATTATTTAGATAATTATATATGCAAAAGTATTGCAAGTTTTAACTTTCAATTTTTACAAAAATTTATTCATTTAAATTTCAATGTAAATTCACTATGAACTTTGCATGAAGTTTCTTTTAGGTTTTGATAAACATTGTTCAAATTTTACCTGATCTTTGGCATTCAATTTATTAACTTCTGGATAGTGTAAAAATGAACTTTGCATGTAGTTTTTATTAATTTTTCACAAAGATTTTGTAACTTTAAGCTGAAGTTTGGCACTAAATTGATCAAGTTCAGGATTGTGCCATTGGAAAAATCAATATTAACTTTATCTGAAAATAAACTTTATATAATGATTATATAAATTTTTCTTTTTTTACGCTGGGTGTTGATTTCGACGATAACCGACTACTATGACTAAAATTAAGGTAATTGTAATATTACTCTTGGCAGCAAATGTTTATTTTTTTAAAGAAATGTGTAATACGTCTCGTAATCAGTGAGTCTATATATGCCGTAATGTTACGCGCTACGTATAATTTTGATACGTTTATAGTAATCCTTCAGATTAGTATCATAAATCTTAAAGTGGTTGTAAAATTAAAAATCCAGCATTATAAATGTTAAAAAATTAATTTTTTATAATTGTATAATATTTTAATAATATTTGTCTAATATAATATTAATAATACTTTTTTTTTTAGCAGCTTACAGAGGATTAGATGGATACTGAAAAAGTGAAGATAGTTTTCTACCACTCCAAGGTAAGTGCATAAATTTTTTTGCAATGATCATGCTAATAGATTCATCGTTATAAAGCAACAAATATACAATTCTATTAATATTACGGGTACTCTTCCCAGATATTTTGACCATAAGTGATCTTTATGATTTAGACCCACTCTGGAAATTTATAGGCAGTTTCTGACTATAAAAAGACATCTTTTAGACAGCATTAGGTTTCCAGAGTCCGAAGCAGAATCGCTGATTTTCACTATTAAAGTTTAAATGGCTTACAAGAGTGTGACAGCATTTATTTAAGACGTCACTGAAAAAAAAGATTTCTAGAAGCAAGAACTTTATTCCGTTTTCATGCTATCCGTTTAGTGCAAAGATAAGTAATTTTGTCCCAAAAAACAGTCAGCTTATTGCAATAATTGTGTAATCTTACACCAAACGGAAAATCTCCTTAACGTATGTGAATTATGTTTGCTTCATACAGAAATTAATGAAAACGAAAAATCTGTTTGGTTGAAGAAGAAATGTGTTTGATAAAATAAATAATTTTTAATTCCCGTTACGCGGCTAATAGTATTTGAATACATTTAATGTGTTATAAGTTTAGTTGATACGTTAGAGACTGAGTAAGAAGTAAACACAGACTCAATCACGCAACGAAAGAATTTTCAAAAGTGGGGACTTTTTAAGTTCAAGTCTTAGATTAGTTTTCTTGAATTTATAGTTAGTGTATAGATACACTATTGAGTGATCATGTCATCTTCATCGTGTAAGAGTAATTTACCAGAACTGGCAGAATTTATTGTAAAGTAATAATATTAGCCAATTATAATATTATAGGTTCGTTTTGAGAGCTCTTGCGCAACAAGAAACGCGCGCCTTGATAGTTTTTCTAAATCAGCACCAGTACGCTAATTACGTCGTGGATATTATACTTTTATCTTTGACAAAGACGGGGCAATGGACCATCGTTGCCATCGAAATTTTGAAGACGCTAGCTACGAGT